>CAKNYM010045702.1:13664-25983 GCA_932195095.1 Andricus curvator | reverse complement strand
TTTTAAATATATATATATTCATTTCGTCTATTTGGAACATAGTTCTTGAAATATAAATGTAATAGTCGAATTTTTTCACAGAAATTATTTTAGTAAACAAAGATCAAAACGCATTCTGAAATAAAAGTCAGATTTTCAGTCAGAATAAATTGTTTGAATTATTATTATATTTTATTGTTTCAATCGTTAGAAATAGTATTGAGAACATAAAAACAATGAAATATTGTGAAAAAACACACCCGAGATGAAAAATAAAGTAAATAAGCCAAGTTTTGATGAGAATGTGCCCGCTTATCGGGCCGATTTTTCACTGTTAATGTTATTTTTTACGAATGAAACAAAAACTACACATCCTATTAAAAAGTGACCCATGAGAAATGTGTAGATCTTTCTTGAGTGCACAATTTTAGTCCTGTCATGATTTGTCGTATCTTGCATAGTTTGACCGTGAAATTGATTTTTTTGATTTTTCATTATTTCTTGTGCAATAAAAATATGAATTTTCGATTTTTCAAGAAAATTCAAAAAGTCGTTATTATAATCTTGTAGGACGTGCGAAAAGAAACACTTTTCCTATCTTGACTTTTTTTCGTATCGTGCGTTGTTTGGCCGAAAATGTTACTTTTCGCTTTTTTTGGGGGATTTTGAAAATGCTGTAACTCGGACAATTTTCTTTTTATCAAAAAAAGTCGTAATGATAAATTGTTTAGATTTTCGAGTACTATAAGCGCCCGCACATATAATTTTGAAATTTGGAAAAAAAAGTCTAAAAATTTTTGAAAATGCTTTAACTTTTTGAATTTTCATCCAAAATGGCTGGTTAACGAACTCGATTCCTCTTTTTGCCCCCTGAAACTGTGTGCCAAAGCACAATCTAATCCGATTAGTCTTTCAAAAGTTATCCGATATACAGACGACGACGACAACGACAACGACAACGACAACGACAGACAGACAGGCACCGACGTAAAAACCATTTTTTCTGACTCAGGGGGCCTCAAAACGTCGACATTTGATGGAATCCGCGAAAGTCATTTTTCACATAAAACCAATACTTTCTCATTATGATGAGAATGTAAAAAGTGCGCATTCTATAAAAAAAAAATTTGTTAATTAACATTTTACTGCAACATGTGTCGTTTCTCCATCAATTTAATTTGTTAATGTTATTTTTACGATTTACACCAAAAATACAGATCCTATTCTAAACTTATTCTAAGAAAATTTGTAGATACAATTTAGGCGAAAAATTTTGTTAAATAAAAAGTTATTATAACTTGCGTCGTTTTTCCAATAAGTTAATATTTTTATTTCTAATGTATTCTTATAATAAAAGTTTATAAAAAAATTTTGGATCTTTTTTGGTTGAACAACTTTTGTCTATTCATTTTTTTGTCTCGTATCGTTTTTCCAAAAATTTAATTGTTTTATTTTTAATCTTATTTTTTACGATTGAAAGAAAATCTGCTCGTTCTATCAGAAAATAAATAATAAAAAATGTGTAGATCCTTTTTGGGTGAAGAACTTTTGTCTGTTAATTTTTTTTCGTAACTTGTGTCATTTAAAAAAAATGATTTTTTATTTTTAATGTTATTTTTTACGATTAAAACAAAAACTGCACGTTCCATCAAAAAATGATAATTAACCAATTTATGAATCTTTTCTGGGTGTACAACTTTTGTTCATTTTTTTTCGTACCTTGTGTTTTTGGACAAATTAAATTTTTTTGTTTTTAATGTTATTTTTCACGATTAAAACAAAAACTACGCATTCTATCAAAAAATGACGAGTAACAAATTTGTAGCTCTTTTTTGGGTGAACAATTGTTGTAAAATTGTTTTTTTCCGTAGCTTATGTCGTTAGTCCAAAAATTTACGTTTTTCATTCTTAATGTTGTTTTTCATGAATAAAACACAAACTACGCGTCCTATAAAAAAGTGATTAGGAAAAAATTTGTAGATCTTTTTTGGATGCATAATTTTTTTTTATCTTTTGTCTTATTTTGTATAGTTTGACCGACGAATGGAATTTTTTATTTTTCATTATTTTTTTTGCATTCAAAATTTAAACTTTCTCTTTTCCAAAAAAATTCAAAAAGTTTTTGTCATGATCTTGTGGAGTGTTCAAAAAGCAACGTTTTTCTTTCCCTGACTTTTTCCATATCGTGCGTTGTTTGGCATACAATTTTCATTTTCGTTTTTTTTCTTTGAATTTTTTAAATGCTATAACTCTGATAATTTTCATTTTATCGAAAAAAGTCATAGAAATAAATTGTCAGTATTTTTTTAGTACTATGAATAGCCGTACATAGAATTTTTTAATCTTGAAAAAAAGTGGTCTCAAAAATTTTGAAACTGCTCTAACTTTTTGAATTTTTATCCTCAATGGCTGGCTAACAAACTTGAAGTTTAGTTTAGGACACTCAAAGAGTGTACATAAGGCCAATTAAATCTGTCAATTCGATCGAAGGTTATCGTGCTGAACAGACTAAAAATCCACAGACAAACACACACACACGCAGAAAGCCAGACAGATTCACGAAATGATAACTTTCGAAAAAATTGACAGATTGGATTGACCTTTGGTATACTCTTTTAGTGTCCTAAACAGAAGACTAATTTCGTTAGTCAGCCATTTTGGATAAAAATTCAAAAAGTTAGAGCATTTTAAAAATTTTCGAGTCCACTTTTTTTCAATATTTACAAATTCTATGTACTGCTATTCATAGTACTTAGAAAGATAAACAATTTATCCTAATGACTCTTTTTGATACAAAAAAATTACCAAAGTTATAGCATTTACCAAATTTAAAAAAAAGAAAATGAAAATTTTAAGCCAAACAACGCACAATATCAAAAAAAATCAAGACAAGAAAAACGTTGCTTTTTAAACACCCTATAAGATTATCATAACCAATTTTTCAATTTTTTTGAAAAATCGAAAATTCAATTTTTGATCGCCCAAAAAAAATGAAAAATTCCATTTTGCGGTCAAACTATGCAAGATACGACAAAAGATGAATAAAAAACATTTATGCAACCAAAACAGATCTGCAAATTCGTTATTAATCACTTTTTGATAGGTCGCGTTTTTTTGCTTTATTCATAAAAAACATTACAAAAATATCAAATTTTTGGACAAACGAGACAAGCGACGAAAGAAACAACTAGACAAAAGTTATTGAGCCAAAAAAGAGCTACATATTTGTCACTCATCATTTTTGGATAGGATGCGTAGTTTTCTGTTTCAATCGTGAAAAATAACATCAAAAATTAAAAAATTAAATTTTTGGAAAAACGACACAAGTTACGAAAAAAAAAATTAACGAACGAAAGTTGTACACCAAAAAAAGATCTATAAATTCTTTACTAATCATTTCTTGATGGAACGTGCATTTTTTGTTTTAAACGTAAAAAATAACATCAAAAATAAAAAATAATATATTTTTTTTAAATGACACAAGATACGAAAAAAAATTAATAGACGAAAGTTGTTCACCCAAAAAGGATCTGGAAATTTTGTTATTAATCTTTTTCAGATAGAACGAGTACGTTTTCTTTTAAACGTTTAACCATAAAAAAGAGTTACAAACTTGTTATAAACTTTTGTTATAAGAATACATTACAAATAAAAAAACTAACTTTTTGGAAAAATGACTTTTTACGTAACAACATTTTTCGCCTAAATTGCATCTATAAATTGTCTAAGAATCACTTTACGCTAGGGTAGCTGAGAATAAAATTTAATGCAAAATAAGGAACAAGTATTAAAGTAATCATGATGAATAAAATTTTTACTTTATTTTGTAATCTCTGAATAAGCAATCCCAGGCCGAGGTACAGAAATAAATGTAATATACATTTGATATAATAGTGTTGCATCATATAGAAAATGTCGAATTTTGGACAAAATCGAGTGCGAAGCACGAGATACGTGATGAGAATGTGTTGGTTAAAGCCGAAGGAGCTTTAATAAACGAGAAGTCACAAGAACCAAAATACAGTTGTCGATGGTTTGACCAGGTTTGAAATAATAAACAGCAGCTTATGATATAAAATGATTTTGGATTTTATATAAATTGACATGTTGTACAGTTAATTTTTACATAATGAAAGAATATTTTTCTTGAATATCTTAGATTGTGCCCTTCAATATCTTGGATATTGTGTTCAATATCGAGATTTCTGTCCCATAGTTAGATCGCTGATATGTTACCCGTTAATATCTAGATATTCTGTTTCATTAGATATTTTTCTCTGTGTAAGGAGTATCGTCAGTGGGAGAGGAAGTCGTACTGCTAAAATTGAAAAATTGGAAGCAAGGATGAAAAGAACGATAAAGAAGGATGAAGAAACATGATTTAACTTGGGTGAAAAGGAGATTTCAACGTTTATTGAGTATGATTTCAGATAGAAAAAAAAGTGGAATAAGATTCAAATATAGAAGGGATCAGTGGCTTTTTAAGACACGTACTTCACCCAGGAAAAATAAATTTCACGATCAGAATAAAACTTTTGTTTAAATACATATTTAAAAAGCGTTCTTTTTGAAAAACTATGTGTGCAATATTCCATACATAGTTTTCGAACCAGGCCATTTTTAACTCTGTCCAGAAACAAAAGTTTCAGTATATTTTCTGTGTGGAGTTGCCTTTTTACATTCTCATCCTAATGAGAATGTATTGGTTTTCTGTAAAATTTGATTTAGTCGGTTTTCATCAAATCTCCACGTTTTGAGACACCCTGAGCTATAACGATTTTTACCAAGGTGTCTGTCTGTAGTCTATCTGACTGTAAGCACGATAACTTTCGAAAAAATGAGCAGATTGGATTGAGCTTTGGCACATTTTTTAAGCCCTAAAAGAAAAGGACAAGTGCGTTAGCCAGCTATTTTTGATAAATTTCAAAAATTTTCAGACCATTTTTTTCCAAATTTAAAAATTCTATGTTCGGCAGTTTGCAGTACTCAAAATTCTGAACAATTTATCCTCACGAATTTTTTCGATAAAATCAAAACTATCAGAGTTGTAGTATTTTCAAAATCCAAAAAAAAAACGGAAATCAACATCAGCCCTACAAGATTAACATAAAAACTTTTTGAATTTTCTCAAAAAATAAAAAATTCCAATTTTGACCCCATGAAACATATAAAAACTAAAATAAAAAATTCCATTTTGCTTTCACATTATGCAAGATACGAAAAAAGATGATTTGACAAAAATTATCCATCCAAGAAAGATCTACAAATTTGATGTCAATTATTTTTTTATAGTACACGTAGTTTTTGTTTTAATCGTAAAAAATGACATTACAAAATAAACAAAAAATCAAATTTTTACATTCTCGTCCTAATGAGAGGGTATTGGTTTTATGTACAAAAAATTAAATATAATTTTCTATGAATAAAAAAAACACTATTTGACCAGAAATGGAATTTTCGATTTTTTGGTAGCATTTTCAGTAAGTTAAACCAAAACTGTTTCTTAAGCAATTAAGCGTTTTTCTTTGGACTTCAAACAAGTGTGTGGGTATTGTAATGAGAATGTGTTCCTTAATGCCGATAGAGCATTAAGTAACTAAAAAATTCCTTCTTAATCTAAAATAAAAACAAATGTAACAATCACTTAAAACGTAGAGGTTTTGTCTATTTTATAATATTTGCAAGTAAATTTCTTCTTTTTTTCTAAGCCGAGCACGATGTGCGAAAACCGAAAAAAGCTGAGCGCGAAGCGCGAGGCAAAAAGTATCCGAGCGCGTAGCGTGAGGTAAATACATTAGCGAGCGCGAAGTGCGAGGTAAATATATTATCGAGCACGAAGCGCGAGATACAACAACCGCGCGCCCTAGGCGCGCTCAAACTTGCGAGCGCAGCGAGAATTATTTTTTGAATTATTCGGTCCGATACTTACTGAGTTATCTATCTGAAAATAGGTCAATTTTATTGCAAATTCAATTGTTTGTAACGCTATAACTTGAAAACGGTTAACTGCACACAAAAAGTGTAGAATGAAGAAAGTCTTGTATTTAGTTCAAAATTTCTGAAAAAGATTTCACAGAATTTTTCTCATTAAATAATTCATTTGTTTGAAAAACTTGTTTGAGTAATAATTTCGCAACTTTTGGAAGGCTAACTAAGACATTTATAATCAGGGGACTTTTCTGGACATTGTATGCCAAAGTTACCTTCTAGACGTTTTAATGCATACAGAAGTGTTAGTGGCGACTGGATCAGGTGGCTTGTGAGAAAACAAAATTAAGTTAGCGAAGAGGAGTGGGAAGGAGTACTTATGGCAGGAATAAAAATGAAAAATTAAAGAAAAAGAACAGAGATCTTGGAACATAATGAATGGCTATAGAGTATTCAAGTATGTTGGCAGCGCCATCAGACGGCGAAATTTTTGAACGGCTGGGTGAGTCGTTCTGCCGTATTATGCAATTACCATGGATAACAATGTAAATATTTGAGGGGTTTCAGCTTAAAAAACCGGATCAAGAAGAATTTTTTACATAGTAGGTTTCTCAAATACGGAGCATAAGAATGCGGATCTACAATTTTATTCTTTTCCGGGATACTGGTGGCAAAAAAAGCGAAAACAAGTGTGTTTAGCTGCTGCCCGCAGGAAGCAGTATAAAGTACATATAATTTCTTAAAAACAAACATAGGCTTCACATAGTCCCTCTGGGATAAAATATAGGGACCAAACGGGTACTTTTTGACATCCTTATAGGGTATTTTTTTCGCGCTCAAAGGATAACAAATTCAGGATAAATTCATAAGACTTCAAAGCAATTCAAGTTAAATTCCAAACAATTCAAATGAATTGGAAGAAATTTAAAAATATTTTTAAAAAACTTAATTGAAATCTGTGAATTTGAAATGACAAGGGAATTCAAAAGAATTTGATGAAATGCCTACGAATTAAAGGTGAGGTTAAAAGACTTATCAATTAAATTGGAACTTTAAAAAATTGTTAAAATCCGTTGAATTCAATAGAATTAAGTGAATTTAGAAGAATTAAAGCCAATTTAAAAAATTCAAGAGAATTCCACAAAATTTAAAAGAATTCAGGGTGATTTTTAAAAAAAACTTCAAATCTTTGAAATCCTAGTAATTTCTAACCAAACAAGTGACTAATGACTACAAAACAATTCAAGAGAATTCAAATGAATTGGAAGATTCTTTAAAATCGAAAAAATCTATTTAAGTAAAAATTAATTGTTTTGAGGAATTTATGGGAAATGAGAAGAATTCGATGATATTCATAAAAAGTCCAGCTAAATTTAAAAAGCAATTAAGTGAATTGAAAACATTTCAAAAATATGAAAAAATTTATTGAATTAAATTTGAGATGAGTTTTAATAAAATTAAAGAGAATTTAAAAGAATTTTATGAAATGCCTAAGAATTCAAGGTGAGTTATAGAGCCTTCAAGATGAATTATACAAATTTTTTTAAAAATCCATTGAATTGAGTCAAGTTGAGTGCATTTAGAAGAATTCAAAAGAATTTGAAAGAATTTAGTGTAATTAATAAGAATTCCAAATGCATTGCAAAAAGTATTTGAAAATCTCTTGAAATCTTTGAAACCCTACAAAATCCCTCACTTCTTGTGAATAAATTCTTCGAAATATATTAAAATATGTATTATATCCTGTGAATTTCTATTAAATTTGATGATATTTCTAGAGATCCTGAAGAATTAATTAAAATACCTTGAGATCTTTTAAAATTTCTTGAAATTATTTAAATCCTTAGGAAATCTTATAAAATCCCTTAGAATCTTTTTAACATATCTTAAAACCTTACAGGTCCTGTAAAATCCATTCATATCTTCCAAAATGCTAGAAAATTCTTTAAAACCGCATACAATTTTTTTTAAATTCCTTCAAATTATCAAAACCCTTGGAAATGCCTTGAAATTGTTTAAAGCTCTTCAAAATGTCTGGGAATCTTTTAAAATACCCTAAAATATTTTAAATTTCATTAAATTACTGAAATCAATTAATATTTACTTATAATCTGTTAAAATAACCTAAAATATCTCAAATCCTTTAAAATATTTTTCAATTCTCTAAATTTTTGTAAAGCTTTTGAAAATGCCAAGGAATTTAAAAAAAATACATTGAAATATTTCAATCATTGTATCAATTGATCCGCAGGATCATTTAAATAAAACCATTTAAAAATTCAAAAAAATCCATTGAATTCAGTAGAATTGAGTAAATTTATCCAAATTGCTTCAAATCTTTGAAAACCTGCAAAATACCTCACTTGTCGTGAATAAATTCTATGAAATCCACTAAAATATTATAAAATTCCGTGAAATTCTATGATGAGATTTCCTGAAATCCTGGAAAATGTATTAAAATATATTAAGAGCTTTAGAATCCCTTAAAACCATTGCAATCCTCGGAAATATTATAAAATCTTGTGCAATCTTTTAAAATATCTTAAAACCTTATAGATCCTGAAAAATTGTTCCATATCTTCTGAAATTCTAGAAGACTCTTTATCCTAAAATAGTCCAAACGCTTTGAAATTGTCAAGTTTTACTGCTTGAAAGCCGCTTTCAATTATAATTACCATTTTTTATTATGTATTTTATGTATTATTTTATTTTTATTTCTCGCCTGTTTACATACAGCCATATATAGGCCTTCAGCTTAACTCACCTACCCGTTTGAAAAAAAAAACCATCAGGTGGCGCCACGTGCGTCCCACCAGAGATACTTGGGAGCTCTTACCAAAGCAAGAATTAAGATCTTTTGAAAATTTTAGAGCAATATGTTTTTGGAGGCGACTTGTTAACAGGACAAAAGGAAGAGGAAAGAAATAAGAATGGAAATGTTCATAGAATATAATTAAGGGATGTAGATATCGGAGGATGTCATAAATAAAATAACATAGAAACCGATAGACTAAATAAAAAAAGTGTGGTAAATGGAAAAAAGTAATGAAATTTAATATTCTAGAAAATTAATTGTTGTATTAAAGTTAAACTGTAGGAATTTGCGTGTTATGAAATTAGTTGAAATAAATTCGCATAATTCTCATAAATTTAACTCTTTTCTTAGCGATTAACATTACGTTCAAAATAATAAATAATAAGATTTGTTGAATTAAATTAGAGAGCATTAGGTAAACAAACGAACAAATAGAAAGGTCCATTAGAGCTTTGGCAATCAAGCAGAGCGAGAGCCCATGATAGTATTACTGCTCTTACTAATTGTCTGCTGTGATTCTCAAAACAAAGTAGCTCCCTGGAAAGGTTTTACGACCCCTAATGGCGACAACTGCGCAATGCCCCTTCGAAATCCCGTTGTTTTTCCCTTTCTGAAGTTTACACTAAATTTAGTTGTAAGTAACGCCACAAGCAGATAACCTTAATGGCGTTGGCTCACGCTCCCTAATGCACCTCGATAACTCTGGTTAGGGCCTTTTCTCTTCCTTCCTACCTTCCTACCTTCGTGACCTTCAAATTGACCTTTAGAGTAGCCTCCGAAGTTTCAAGCATTTAAGCCACTCAAGCGACCACTGGTCTTACGACGTTACGGCTATGTTCATTTGAGTCTTTAAAAGCCTGACGCCTTATCAAGCATTTCTTCGTATTCGAGATTATAAGCTCTTGACTAGATACTTATTTCTTATGAGTCGCGAAGTGTAAAAAAGTTAATCAGAAATGCCACTGGAGAGATGACGCGACGCGATGTGATTGTTAATATTCATGACCTCGCTATTAGCCATTTGTATAATATCGTCCATCTAAATTGTAGAGTTAAACGTTCAGACACGGAAAAAGTGAATAGTCAGATTCACTTTCATAAATTGTTAACTTGAAGTTTACTTGTTCGCATTGTACAAGAAGCAATTTGAACAGTTTTCGATACTATATGAGATAGTAATCTCAAAATATACGACACCTAAATTTAGCATTACTGTACTTCAAATTGTAAAAAGAAAGATTACTAGAACAAGCAGCTTCAATAACACTGTAAAAACTATGGTTCCATTGACGAATTTTTGAAAAAAAGTTGAATTTACAACTCGAAAATATGCATTTTCTACAAAAATAATTGCATTTTCTACTTAAAAAGACGAGTTTTCAACAAAAAAAGTGAATTTTTAACTGAAAAAGATTAACTTTCTGGAAAAACTAAAATAGCTACATTTTTAATTTAAAAAATTAATTTTCAACGAAAAAAAAAAATTCAACCAAATGTGTTAAATTTTGAACTAAAGGAATGAATATATGACTAAAATTCTGCATCTTCAATAAAAAAATAAAAAAAAGATTAATTTTAAGTTAGAGAAATAAGTTTATTACCAATTAAAATAAGTTTTCAATAAAATATTTAAATTTTCAACCAAACAGATTGAATGTCTATAAAAAAGTAAAAGTTGAAAAAATTAATTTTTGAATAAAAAAGAAACTAGTTTTCAACCAAAAGAATGAAATTTCAACCAAAGAAGAATAATTGTTAACAAAATATATGAATTTTCAACCAAATATTTTAAGTTTTAATAGAATGTTCAACTTAATAGTTGAATTTTCAACCAAAAAGGTTATATTGGTACCAAAGAAACAAAAAGAAATTTTCAACAAAATAAATGAATTTTCAACTAAAAAAGATACATTTTTGACAAAAATAGAATAGTTTGATTTTAATTTAAAGAAATAAGTTTTTAAGCAAATTAAATTAATTTTTAACGAAATAGTTAAATTCTTAAATAAACACATAAATTTTCAACCGAAAAAGATTAAATGTCTATAACAAAAATTTTCGACGAAAAATGGAATATTTAAATTTTTAGTTCAAAAAAATTAATTTTCAATTTAGAGAAAACTAATTTTCTATAAAAAAATAATAATTTTCAACAAAATACATGAATTTTCAACCAAAAGAATGAAATTTCAACCAAAGAAGAATAATTTTTAACAAAATATATGAATTTTCAACCAAATCTTTTAATTTGTAATAAAATTTTCAACCTAATAGTTGAATTTTCAACCAAAAAGGTTATATTGCTACCACAACAAAAAATTTCAACAAAATAAATGTATTTTCAACTAAAAAAGATAACCTTTTGACAAAAATAGAATAGTTTCATTTTAAGTTAAAGAAAAAAGCTTTGAGGCAAATAAAATTAATTTTTATCTAAATAGTTCAATTTTAAAACAAACAGATAAATTTTCAACCAAAAAGGTTAAATGTCTATAAAAAAGATTTTCGACAAAAAAATGGAATGGTTAAATTTTTAGTTTGAAAAATTAAAAAAAATTTAATTTTCTATCAAAAATGAATAATTTTCAACAAAATAGATGAATATTAAATTAAAAAAGATCAATTTTCAACAAAAAATAGAACAGTTTAATTTTTAGTTAGAGAAATAAATTTTCAAACAAATAAAATATATTTACAGCGAAATAATTGAATTTTCAACCCAAAAAAATGAATTTTCTACCATCAAAATTGAATGTATATAAAAAAAAAAATTCGACTAGAAATTAAGTTAAATTTTTATTTTAAAAACTTGATTTTCAATTTTTAAAAAACTAATTTCCAACCAAGGAAAAATTAATTTTCAATAAAAAAATAATTTTCTAACAAAAAAGGATAATCTTTAACAAAATACATGAATTTTCAACAAAATATTTTAATTTTTAATGGAATTTTCAACTAATAGTTGAATTTTCAACCAAAAAGGTGAATTAGTCACCACAAAGATTAATATTCTACCACAAAAGACATACACAACTTTCAACACCATACAGAAATTTTCAAAGATATATATAGTTGAATTTTGAACTGAAAAAGATTAATGTTCCAGCAAACAAGATATAGTTAAATTTTTAGTTAAAAATTAATTTTCAATAAAAAAAACTAATTTTGAACCTAAAAAATTAATTTTCTACAAAAAAATAATAATCTTTAATAAAGTATATGGAATAGTTAAATTTTAAGTTGAAAAAATAATTTTAAAAAAAGTTAACAAAATAGTGGAATTTTGAAAAAAAAAGATTTTTCAACTAAAATGATGAATTATGAACAAAAAAAATGAATTTTTATTTATAAAAAGTAATATCAAATTATGTATTAATTTTTCACCCTAAAGGAACTAAAGCCTAATTTATTTAAGTTTACACGCTCAATACATAAATAATTGTTAAAATCTTATAAATTGTGCAATTGAAGAATAAATCAACGAATTCAGAGATTTTCAAAATTATATCGTTTTAAGCAATTTTAAGTTAGATGCATTAAAAATGGAAAGATTAAATTTTTTTAAACTGAACAATTTTATAATTAGAAGTAAAATTA
>CAKNYM010045702.1:0-13654 GCA_932195095.1 Andricus curvator | reverse complement strand
ATTAAATTTTTTTAAACTGAACAATTTTATAATTAGAAGTAAAATTATTTTAATTTTAGGTCCTTACAAATTTATAATTGTTCAATTGTTATTCATAAATCAAAAATTGTTTTGAAATCTATTTTAAATATTCTCTTGAAATTATCATTTTTTTAAAATAAAAAATCATTTAAAACTTTTGCAGGAATCTTAAGAAAATTTTTGTATTATCTTGAAACATCTCAAAATCCTTAAACAGCTTAAAAACTTTATTTCAAAATGTTGAAAAATCTACATTTTGTTTTAAAATTTTTTTGAACGTTTTAAAATTTTGCAAATTTTCAAATCCTGGAAAATAAAAAAAAATCACTTGAAATGTTCAAAATTATTTTTTGATAATTTTGGACGTCTTTTGAAATATTTTATAGTATTCTGTTAAATTTAATTTTTCAAAATAAAAAGTCATTTTAGGTTTTCCCATGAATCTTAAGAAAATTTTGTTTACCATCGTAAAACATTTATTCCCTTTAATTCATACTTCCATGCATAAATCACATGACACTTGTAAATAAATGTAACCTAAGCTAATCAGAAAGTGTTATAGTACTGAGAAAAAAAATGGGATGTGAAATTCTAAGAATGATCAGAAAAAAAATATCAGTCACTTTTAACGTAAATTACAGAAATATAATATGTAAATTACCTCGGATAGTGTAAAATCATATACACATAACCTGCTGCTTTCTCCATGCCTCATGTAAAAATGTATACCATTAATCCATTTCCCTTTCAGGGTAGGCGTGACACTACCCGATTCGGGTAGTGTTTCTAGGTGGATAGTTTTCTTGTAGTTATAAATAACTACAAGTTTGGGCTCACCACACCCACGATGTGCCAACAGCACTCAGTATTCTTGAATGGTCACCCATCCAAGTACTAACCGCGTCCAACGCTGCTTAACTTCAGTGATCTGACGAGAACTGGGGTTTTCAGCGTGGTATGGCCGTTGGCCATAAAAATAAAATAATATTAAATAATAAAATAAAAAAAATAATATTAACAAATTGTGATTTTTTATTTTTCTGTAATTTTACAGAATAACTGGTATTTTTTAAACAATTTTTCGGCGTAGAATTAAAAAATGTTCTTGTTTTGGGGAATTTTGCGGCGTAGAATTAAAAAATATTCTTGTTTTGGGGAAGATAAATCGGAGACCTTCTGCGTAAAATACAAACATTATTTTACACTAAGGATTCGTCATGTGGTTTACTTCATCTTCTAGTGTTTATTTCTTCTTCTTAGTGCTTACTTCTTTTTCTTAGTCTCCTTATTCTTAACTAACAATAAATTCTCAGTGCTAATCCACATATTATTTTAAAACAGGATTTATAAACTTATAACATTTTATATAATCCAGATTCTATATTTCAGTGATAGTTCACGCGTATTTAACGTTCCCATGTGCTAAGTTACGTCATCGAAATTTTATTCTCACTTCAGTCTTGTTTTGATCCAAAAAAGTTGTACTAAAACGTCGTTTAGTGGCATTAAAATAAATTGGCTTTAGAATAGAGCCACCCGAGACTTTATTTTTGGAGGACTGTTTCAATACCGAAAACTAGTCTTGAAATGATACTTTTTTTTTACACTGAACTATTTAAAATAGTACAGTTGAATATGTAAGCTGTTATGAATAACTAAATTTCATTGTAAGCAAAGAATTGTGAGTTTGACTTTTGTAAGTGAGTTCGATCTCCTTTTTCGTATTGCAATAAACACTACGCGAGATTGTCAGCCTTACTATTCGAAATGGTAAATAAATAAGTTCATTTGCGTAACTAGAACCGTGTAGTAGGCCCCATCCAAAAATTTTTTTAGTAGGTCCGTTTGAAATTAAAAGAAGGCCGATTTATAACTTGCTCAGCAGTAAGACAACAGTATAGCCTAGTATGGTATTTTCGCTTCTCAATCTAGGAACCTCCACCCCACCCCACCCCTCTCGGCGACAAAGTGGGGTTTTGCTTTACAGCAGTTACGCTACTGACATTTTACAAAGTGAAATTGTGGAAAATTATAAAAATATTTGCCTAAACTCGGAATCCGAGTGTAGGCAACCTTTTTTATGAGCCCACGGTACTGATCGATAACCTTCAGCAATGCTAACGTCAACTTTTTGCCATTTCTGACTAACACTGTTGATTCTGGCGAATGATTTCGCTGGACTGTTCAGGGTGTATTCTGCATAGCGGAGGTTCTTATAGGTCGAATTTGATTGCACAAATATGTAAACATTGATACGAAGAGTTTGAGCCCTTATATAATTGATTTTCGCCTAATAGCCAGGCTGTTGAAATATTTCACTTGCCAGGTAAGGGTGTTTTCTGCAAAGCGGGTAGTTTTTTGTGTTATTGATTATTATAATGGGGTCAGGAATATAATTTAGAGTCTTGCGAAGGTTACTGATGTAATTATTTTTAATTTGAGGATTTGTTGGCTGTTTTAGTTGATGGCTAAATGTTATGTATGCTTAAATGTTCTAGGGGTGTATTTTGGGTTGTTGACTATTATAGTGGGGCTAGAGATACAGTTTGGCGTCTCGTGAACGTAGCTAGTGTGGTGATTAACAATTTCGCAATTTATTGGCCATTTGTCATTAAAGACAGCTAATATAGGGCTCGTTAAATATTCCAGAGGTGGCTTTTTGGAGTTGAAGATGGTTGCACATATTCGTAGAAATTAAGACGTCAACTTTGAGACCGCATGAAGGTAAATTTGGATGATGGCCGGGCTATCAAAGTGTTGCGCTGGCCCAGGCAGGCTTCTCTACAACAGGATCCGCTAAGCTAAGAATTTTCACGTGTTAACGGCAAACGCGTTGTTGTTGTTGCTAAGCCAGTGTTTGAAAGTCTTGTCCAGTTCCAAAGTTCAGGTGTTTCACGTCTAACCCCAAAGATTTAAACCGACCCGGCCGAAAAAATACATTCCCTTTCCTTCGTAATACTATTATAACAAAATTTCGATCCAATTATGACTTTAAAATCAGATATTTCCTAATTATTTTCAGACCTTGATATCACAAACCAACTTTTCGTAAATAATTATGTTTTTGTCGCAAGTGTACGTTATGCAGCACCTGGTAGTCAAAACAATTTTCTACAGAAACTCTCTCAAAGTTTAAATTTCAATGATATTAGGATCAACTAAAAATGAATGTCGACGACGCGGTTATTGTTCGTACACCAGGTAGTTGTAAGAGTATTCTACATATAATTTATCCAAATTTAAACTTGGGTGACATCAGGATTTTGTAGTTGATCCTGAAATTCTCCAAGTTTAAATTTTGATAGAATTTCAGTAGAATACGATTTTAACTGCCTGGTGCACGAACAATAACCGTGTCTTCGAGATTACTTTTTTATTTGATACTGATATAACCCAAGTTCAAATTTGGATAGATTTCCTTCAGAAATGTCAACATTTCAAGAAATATTAAGTGAAGCTTTTCGAGTACGTTTGTCCCAAGAAGATTCTTCCACAGGAGGACTGTTTTTGAGTGTTTTTTTTTGGTACATGAATTGGAACTTTTATAATAAAAAAAAATAAGTGGGAAATACCAGAATTTATTTGTTCTGTGAGAAGAATTCATACTCTTCATGTATACATTTCACAAGAATTATACATTTATTATTTTTAATTTGAATTTCAGCCAATACAAGTCGTCACCAGATCTAATGAACGAGAACTACTTGTTGAGTGTCTTCTTGGGTGACATAGTTGGTAGCCCAAGACTCTGTCGTCAATTGAAAAAGCGAGGAAGAGCATGTGTTACTAGCACTTCATCGGATTAGCTCTAGATTACTACTTGCAATGCTGTGAAAAAAATGTCCGCTAAAGTTATCGACGATGAGCTTCATATCAAACATTCGTAAGAATTAATAAAGAATACCTCAGAGACCGCCGAATTTGTAAAGAATGTTACAATTTTGGTGATATGATGAATGTGTAAACATAATTTTTCTATTAATCGACGCCTACATTCAAGATGAGAATGTCTGCTGACAGCGCCATATATGAAACTATTCCCTATGCTTATACACAGTGCATGGTCTCATACACGATGCTGTAAGCAGCTAGACTCATATTGAATAGAGACGTCGAAATCACTGTTAAAAAAGCGAAGTTCACGTAAATATTCTGCAAATTTTTAACAGTGATTTCAATACAGATAAAACGAATGTGAATTTTTATTGTGGGTAAGTTCTAATTCGGTAAAGTTGAGTTTTTTTTTGTAGCGAAACAAAAGTAGATATGATATAGTTGATATGTTAATCATAACCAATATGATGGGTAAATCTTATCACGTGAAGGTAATTTTGGCTGCATGTAAAGATTTATTTTTCGGTGAAAGCTTTAACAAATACGTCAAAAAAATCCTTGTACGCTACTTTAAGATTGACAAAGATGACTTTATAATACACTGTACGGATTTTTTGTCTATGAGAATTTTCCAGGGAAACATGAAATGTTAATTTAAAAGTCAATTCAATGTTTGTTCATACAATATATGTATTAATTTATGGCTTGAGACGCATTAGAGCAATTCCATGTCAAATCCCGTGTAGAAATGGTAACAGGGATCCGACCGGGATGCGGCTGGATAGCCCCAGTTTAAACCGGGCGCCGGCCGGGGATACTGGCCGGGATCCGGCTAAAAACGTCATAGTAAACTGGTCGGATTCCGGCTTTCATACCGGCCGAAATCCGGTCGGGTAACCCGACCACAGAGCGGTTAAAAATTGTTTTGCTCCAGGCGAGAAAATGGTAACTTGGCTTGTCTTTTAAGGCTCATCGTAAAGAATACGGTGCACTTTAAATGTAAAATCAAGATAACAAATTCTCTCGAGGAAATTAGAGTAAAGTTTAAATTATTAATGTTAAATCTCCTAGCAATTGTTTTATTTTGGAAACCACGTGGTGATTTGAGGTTAGGAAGGAAGAAAGGAAAAAATAAATACACAACACTATACTTTAATGTAAAATAATAATTATTCGCGCACTAAGTGGGGTTTTCAAACTGATTACTGAAATAAGGTTGATTTTAATTGCAAACTTCGAGGAGACGACGCGACATGAGTGCAACGTGCATTCTCGTTCGAAGTGCGAAACTGAAACTTGCAAGCGTCTACGCCGACGCCAGGCGCAGAAGGCGTCAGACATGGCAGTAAATTTGAAAGTGTACAGACTAAAAATTGTCTGAAAATAGAGAAAATTGTGAAAATTGTAACAATTCAGCTGTTGCACATTGCAGAATCGATAACAGTTTTATTTAATAAGTTTAAACATTGGAAAGAATTAAATGATGTTTTTTTAAGAATTTAAAAAAGCTAATTTCTGTTTTACTGATCTAGTAAATTTTTAAATCATACTTTTCAAACAATAATTCATCTAGCATCCGTAAGTACGTCTTTGCTAATGCCATGGCTCTTAAAAAATATGTAATTTCTACAAAAAAAGTATCCTGACCAGTGCCCGGTCGTCTCCCGACAATGAAACCTAACTAGGGTTGGCCCGGCCAGTAACCGGCCGGCTCCCGACTAGGTGATTCGAGAAAAATGTTGCCCGGTCGGTTCCCGACCGGTTCCTGACCATGAAACCCAACCAGGGGTAGCCCGCCCGGGATCCGACCAGAAACCTTGTTGTAGTAGGGCCAACCGGGGCAATTTCTGCACGGGATCATCTGAAGAATTTCATCTATTGTTAGTAATTTTTATGAAAATTCTAGTATCCATTCTCTTAGTTTACAGGGATTTTAGAGGAGATTGTAAGCTATCTATAAGGAAAATTAAAGAAAATCAAAATGGATTCTTTTCAACAATTCGGTTTAAAAATTTGTTTTTGAAAAATCAAAAAAGTCTTTGAAATTTTTTTTTTCAAAAAAGAATTCTTTAGAACTGCGTCTTATTATGAATAATTTAAAATAAATGCATGTTAATATCAGAAGATAAACGTTTATTTTTTAGCCTGCTGGCCTTAAAAAATTGACTTGCTTACACTTCCATTTTTTACAGAATTTTCTTACAACTAACCCTTAAAACTAACATCCTTCCACACCTTATATCTAACGCCGCTCGCTCTTATCGCATTGCCTTCCTCGCTTCGCCTCGCCTCGCTCGCATTCCCTACTTTCTTGCTTGCCTCGCATTACCAAACTCTGCCTCCGCGACTAATACCTAATACTTATCTGCTATTTACAATATTTAAAATTACTTATATTTACTTCCTCCTCTATTTACAATCTTTCCTGCTCCATTCCTCTTCCTCCTTCCTTCTCTTCTTCTCCATCTTTCCCAATACTCCCTTCACCCTGCTACTGCCCTTTTGTCCCCCCTTTCATGCATCAATACCTCCATGCTTATCCCACTCCTTTCCACCTCCACGCACTCCCCCGACCAGTGCTCCACTCTTGCCTCCCCCTTCCCACATAGTTCACACATCCTCTTTTCCCTAGCGAGCCAGAACCTATTGAAACCCTCCATGCACCCACATCTCATCCTCGCTATAAGCTCCTGACTTCCTTTCTCTCCTTTCTCACACAAATATTGCGCTCTCGCCCTTGGCATAATCCACACGTAGTTCCCATTAAACCTTGTCTCTCTTATTCTCTCTTCCCCTGCTGTCTTCTCTCTCTCCATGCTGTTTTTCTTAACCAACTCATATACCTTCCTTCCTTCCTCATGCATCCTTCTCAATTCATCAATATGCAGTCCATTCGTTCTAAAATACCTTTCTCTTTCAACCTCCATCTTCCAACCCCCTCTCCTGTTCTCCTTCTCCCACCAACACTCCCTAACCAGCTTACTTCCCCCCTCTTCCAAAAATTTCTTAAATCTTAATATCATTAAAATCATCAAAGTTATGAAAGTTAAAAAAAATCAATTTTGAATATCTCCTAAGCTTCTTAAATATTCTTCTTCTCTTTCAGCACTTAAGAGAACGGATATTAGAATTTGTTTAAAATTACTAACAATAGATGAAATTCTTCAGATGTTTTTTTTCTTCAAGTGTTCACATGGATAGCACCGAATTCATTAAAATCGAGATAAATTGATCTGATTTTAAGGAAAATTCAAAAGTATTTAATATAATTCAACAGAATTTGAACGAAATCAGAAGGACTCAATAAAATTCAAGAGAATTCAAAGGAATTCAAGTAAATTCAGAAATGAGTGTACACTTCAATTCAGTACTGATTAATCCCCCGGCTTTCATTTAGATATTATGAATATGTACTATGCAGGCTAGGGTGGTCCAAAAACATGGTTTTCAAAAATAGTGCATGCAACCCCTTCCCCATTTTGTGAGGCTTATCGATATTAAATCGGTTAACATTAAAACGTGCCGAAAAGGCTCGGAAAATCCCATAAGATTAACATGGGGAAATTTTTTTTTTTCGGAAAAATGAGATTCACTTTCTTGGGTGCAAACTTAGCTTGGGGGAGATTAACAAATTTTTTGGGGATTATCAAAAAAAAAATTTTCGCTCCATAAAAAAAAATCTGCTCTCTTAAAATGAACCAGTGAAATCTCACTGATTTCCAGTGAAATTTCACTGGTTGAAATAGCCAGAAGTGTGTCACTGACAATCAGTGAGAATTCACTGGTTCTTTCAGTGAAGTTCCGACACTGGTTTAATCAGTGAGGTTCACTGGTTTCTCAGTACCAGTAGTCACCTTGTCGTACGCCTTGTCGCCTGTCAGCTGTTTAGGTATGGCACTTATCATTCATCGCACTTTTGTGGTAACAGTTGTAAAATTAAGTTTTAAAAACCTCACTTTATCCTCACAACAATAAATGAAGGCCGGGCTGCAATATAATGGGATATAATATGTTGCGCCTGATTGTAGAAAGACCCGTCGTTATGTTAACGTGTCGCGTTGCTTAAAGTCAAACCCATGGCCAGGGACCTCCCACTATCAAGCGAAAGATATTACATATATCCAATTCTCATTGTAGCCAGGCTCCAAATATTTATAAAACAAACACTAGTACACAATAAGATTCGTTTTCACTCGAGAAATGCCAAGACCTGACCGGCGACGCGCGCGTACCAGACGACTGGAGGTTCATGTCTTGCCCGCGTGGAGCGCTATATCACTGGTTCAATCTATCATTTGACGTCACTGGTATATTCAGTAACGTTATTTTAGTTTAGTCACTTACTGGTTCAACCAGTCAAAGTGGAAAAATTACTGGTTCACCAGTGATAATTCAAAATACTGATTCAACCAGTGACAATTTCACTGGTTCAGTTTAAGAGAGTGAAACTTAGCATTCTTAGCATAGTTACCACATTAATCACATGAAAAGATAAATTTCAAATATTTATTTCAGACAAAAATTCTAAATAAAAAAAAATTATTTAAACAAATACGAATTTGTTACGAAATAAGATAGTAATATCTGAATGACTTGGATATGTAATAGTAAGCGAAAAATTTTGCGAAAAATTTTCGATTTCTGTTTCGTGGGGCATTTTTCGAGCTCCATAAGAGAGATTGGGAGTATACAAATTCACAGTAATTTAGTGAAATTTACTCAAAGAGTGCAGATAATCTCCCACAAGCTAAATTTAAACCCAAAAACTTGAATCTCATTTTTCGGAAAACAAACATTTTCCCATGTTAATGTGATGGAATTTTTCGGGCCTTTGCGGCACGTACTAATATTAACCGCTTGGCTCAAACTTAAAGGTTTTTTTTCGGGAACCTCATACAATGGGGGAGGTAGGTAGCGCACCCTCTATTCGAAAAAAAATTTTAACAGTCATTATTTTGGACCACCCTAATAATGCAGGCGTTACATTTACCTATACATAATAATACCTCATACATGCCTATTTCCCATACCTATGGACATAATTAGGTAGGATTGTAAATAGTTTGGCTGCCGCTTCAGTTTTATTCTATTTTATATTTAACGTAATTTTTTCATAATAAACAAAGAATATAAAGATCATTAAACATTACTTTCACCGATTGAAGTAATTGATTAATTATGAAGCGAATGATGTGCTTCAGAGAGGGGCAGCTTGCGTCATTCTTGCATCAAATGCGACGTGCCTTGATTGACAGAGATTAATTGTAATTACTCTAGCGGGAATAAAAACACGATCAGCACTTTAATCTGTATGCTACTAGAGCTTGTGTTAAAATATTCAATTGTTTCGCAAACGCCGTAAATAAGATACAGCATAGTTATTAAAAACAAATTTTGTCATATAGTAATGAAATTACAATTGCAGTGAGATTTGTTAAATATATTTTTGCAATATTTGCATGAAAATGGCGACATTCTGTGACTGTAAAACGTGCACCAAGTGCTAGATTTCTCTACTGTGAGATTAGGGTGCGGGAATACCATATTTCCGCACGCTAAATCTCGTAGTAAAGGAATCTGGCAAACTCGCAAATCTGGCAAAATCTGCAAACCATATGTCACACGTGCGAGAAGCCATTCCACTCTTGTGAAGTTTGTAATACGAGCCGGAGGCGAGGCCGTCGTCGAGTTTTACAAACTTCACTTGTTATATAATATACTATTGGTAATGATGATTCAATAAGCACTCTATTGAAGTTTCAAATTAAAGCCAACTGCTTTTTTTATAAAGTAATGTACGCTATATGTACCATACCCACAAGTTATAAAGTACTTTTGCAACTGCGAGTACAAGTCATAGTTGGTATCTCGTACTTGTATTATAAAATGTGCTATTTAAGAATGTATACTGTATAGTTGTTGAATGTAGGTGCTGCTCATATTTTGATCGCTCCGCTATATCCTAATTTTTTCAGAAATTCTTTATAAATAACACTCTCTAGGAAAATATGATTGTCTTAACAGAATCATTTGAATAAAGAACATACGAAGATAATACTTATCTTTGAATAAAAGTTTTTATTTGTTGATATTTGAAACGTATATCATCAACACGTGTATTTAAAGATTATATGATATGTCTTGTATGTAGGTTTTTGTGCGGAGAGAGTTGTCCGAGATGACGTTTTCGTCTGCCTACGCCTCACATCGGGAACAAGTCCGCTAAACAAATTTTTAGATAGTTTCGAATAACCTTTCAGGTGATACGGACTCCAAGTCTCTCATTAAATCGTATTTTGCAATAAATGTAATCATATTTTCCCGCTCAAGCTATTGTTATAAGTTATTGTTGAGTGTCTTCTTGGGTGAACAAAGTTGTAGAAGTTCATTTATTGAATATTAGAAGTTAACTGACTGAAAGGTAATATAATGAATACATTAAGGCTGTACCTAGGCCTGATTAAGATAGCGGTTCACTATCGAAACGTTGCAATATATTTGTATTGTATATATGTAATTTGTATATTAAGTCAAAGAGAAACTGAAAAAAGTTTAATTTTTGTCTTTCAACTTTGTCATCTTAACCGAAAACTTTGGAATAAAACGTAAACATTATTTTCAATTAACAATAAAATTTTTGTTTTCTCTGACTACGAAATGTTGTCAATTAAGTACTACATTATTTCTAAATTGTTTCAGATTCCTGCGATTTAAATTTTAATGTATAAATAAGAAAATTGTATACGTCACCAAGATCAGAATAGTTACCTCTCAACAAGTCGAAGCTGATTGAACAAGAGGTAGCAACGAATCAAATTACATTATGTGCAGCACATTTTCGCTTGCACTTTATTAGTGAGTGAGTGCATAGATAGTAGAGTTTGGTTTCAAAAGAAATTATTAGTGTGAGATTTGACCAAGAAACCGATACTCTGAGAACGGCAATTAGATCCGAACTCAAGAGAACGGTATCAAGGTCTCTGTTTGTTAAATTTTTTAAGATGAAAATTAAAGACATAATATTAACAAGACAATCTGTGAAAAAAATTATTTTTGAACAAAAAGGCTCAAATATATTATGAATCGAAAAATCAGTACGAAAAATAATTTAAATACCATTATGATAAGAAACTTAAAGCTAATATGTACATATATTACTAATATTAAGCATATCATAGAAGAGAGATTGATCAGCAACCTGGGTCGGAGCAGTGTTGCGGAATAAACGTGTCATTTAAATAACTAACACGAGAATTCCAGATCAATCTAAAATATCTATACCTAAAACCTATATACCTTATACCTATATACCTAACTATACACCTATATACCTATTTAGCCCCTACCTATCTACTCTATACCTATATACCCATATACATACCACTACTTTCCAACCGAGCAAGTCACGCCTACCCCGAAAGGGAAATGGCTTAATGGTATAATAGAAACATTTACTTGTAGATGAGGAGATCTGAAATGGTCTCGAAACATGTTGGTCCCAAAGTAGTATAAGAAAGACCGAGAAAGAAAAAGAAAATGAGGGTGAGGATGGCTTGTTTGTTTCTTTCCTAATTCTTTCCCTCTTTTTCGTTTGTTATATTTTTGTCTCTAATGAGCCGACTGCAATGTTGTTTGGAAACATTTTTTTAGGTCCGTTTATGCAATTCTTCTTGCATGAGAATTTTTTGCGCAGATTGTCTTGTTAATATCACGTCTTTAATTTTCCTGTTAAACAAATTTTAGTGAATTATTAGTGTTAAAATTTATTTCAATATTCCGTTTGCTTATTAAGGTTTGATCGATTCCTGATAATAATAGAATTGCCATGATGTAAGCAATTTTCCAGAGAAATATGCCAGAGAAAATTTCTACGAAACTCGTTATCATTCTCCTGCTTGGAGCTGTTTTGGATCTGAGGTCGGTGACGATAATTAGATCCAAAGCACAAATGATTCAATAGCTTCCTTCAGATTCTGTTGGAAATGAATTATGTCTCAAAGATGAATCTAAAAAAATGTACAATGTTCTGGACCTACTCGGGTTAGTTTATTCGCAGTTTTATATTTTCTATACAGTATAAAGTTACGAGTAGTTTAATATGCATATATGTAATATTAAATTTACATTTTTCGAGTTTCATGAGGGTTTCCCATAAAACCCCGATTGTTTATTTTCCGAGACGCTGAAAGAGGTCTAAAAAGTTGTACTTTATGGCTGAAACGCTGCATTTAGGTGATCATAATGTTTGTTTTCGCAGTTTTAAAAATTTGTTTTTTTAAACTGAAGGCAATGTTTCTTCTAAGCGATATACAAATTTATCAAATTTTGTTCTTAATGAAAACAAAAGTTTAGCGTAGCGCACAGTGGGCTAAATTTAAAAAGTCCGTGACAAAATCGTAGAACTTTTGGTAGGAATTACCTAAAAGAATAAATGTTTTCGGGATTTACAGATGAATATAACTATAGAATAGAGGAGAAATATGGTGAAGCTATGAAAAATATTTTTGACCTTGAAGATCTAGGTTAAATTTGACTTTTTTAACAAAAATTTTTATTATTGTATATCATGGGCGCTCAGATATTATATTTAATACGCTACATATATTTTTCAATAGATTTTTTCATGCCGAATCCAAATCCGGACTTTAAATTATCCAAGTACTTCCTGTTTGCGAGAAAAATGTAATTGAATTTTCTACATTAAACCTTCATTGCATGAATGATTTGCACCTGAGTAAATTTAACTATTGTCATATTCAAGGGTTTTTGAGGTCGCTGAATTAGAACTCAAGATGAAAATGTCTGAATTCGAAATGGCGAATCCAATATGGTGGACCAAAATTGAAAAACCGATCCGATATGACTGAAAATTACTGTACGGGGGTTTTTCTAGTTTCTGATTTTGAATCCAAAGTCAGAATGTCAAAATTCAAGATAGAGAATTCAATATGGTGAAAACACATTGTAAGAATATAAACGATTTTATTAAATATCGCTATTCGGAGAATTTTCATGTCGCCAATTCCAAAACTAAAGTCCAAATTTTTAAATTAAAGATGCCGGACCCAATATGACGGACCCAACTTTTAAAAATGAAAGAGATTTGATTAAAACGTGCAACAAACAACAAAAGTTAAAATTGGTAGTGGGAAATTATTTCTTTTGTTTTTCCATGACAATACATGTACACTGAGAAAAAAAAATTTGGATCCAAAGAAATGCATTTCTTTGATTGCATTCATTTGAGCCAAGAAACCCGTTTACTTAATTGTACTGAATATTGTTTGAAAGCAAGAAACTCGTGCATTGATTCAAAGAAATCATTTCTTTAAGCGCTATTTCTTTGAAGTAAAGAAATATTTCTTGGCTTGAGAATATGAGATAATTAACTCAAGGAATTTGTATCTTTAAAACTAAGGACCTAGTTTCCTTGAATCTTGCTTTTTCATCCAAAGAAATATTTTTTTAGTTTAATATATTTGAGCCTTTGAAATAAAAAATATTTTATTTGAAATAAGTAACTCATCGATGCGTGAAACAAATATTCCGTGTTCTTTGAATCAAAGAAATATTGACATAAATGAAAGCAATATTAATTAAGTGAAAGCGATATTTCTTTCATATAAGGGCATTGATAATGTTGTTTTAATAGAACGTGTCATTAGTGGAATAAAGTAGTTCGTTCACTTAAGGGCATGTAGTACATTATGACGTCACGTATTACCGACCGTCCCATGTTATTTTTTTCCGCCAATTTAAAAAGAGGGAAATTGAACTATCGTGCTAATTTTTTTTTTTT
>CAKNYM010045701.1:56048-73579 GCA_932195095.1 Andricus curvator | reverse complement strand
TATATATATATATATATATATATATATATATATATATATATATATATTATAGGTTTTGAATAATAAGACAATTCAAATGAGTATTTAATTATCATTACATTTTTTTCGCTGTTTCTATAAACTTATGAAATTGATTTCATTTATAAGAACTTACATATTTTATTTGTGAAATAACTAATAGTCTCGTGACGGTTAATCTCAAAAAGGTTCAAAGACGTCTGAGAGCCCTTCAAGTTTTTGAACCATTCAGAATAAGTATTTTTTATACATGAGTATTAATATTTCATTTATTTATGTTGCAGGTAATGAAAGTTGTGAAATCAACAAATAAAGTCAATTACGAATAGTAGAAACTTTATGAATAGATGTGTGTTTTTAAGAAAAGGAATTAGTTATGTACGCTCCGGATGCTACGATCATGGTTCTTTAAAGCAACTAATCCCGATGCAACTGGAACGTGTACGTCATCCATTCCTGCTCCTTCTGTCCTAGAAGGTAAGAAAGAGCGGGAAATTTACGCGAGATAACATCGTGCAACACTGTTCCTTGGAGTGAGGTCTCTAGACGCGGATGACCTTACGCGGCAGACGGGACAGTTGGAGATGAAGGTTTCACCTCTGGATACTTTTTTTAGAGCTGCCAATCTTTGTAGAATGTTATGAAGAACAGTGTTGACGGACCAGATGAAGTGATCCCAGAAGAACAGACTTTTGCATCCGGTTAGTGATGGAATGAGCCTGACGCTGGCAAGCCGGAATTTTGTCGAGTTGGCTCAGATTTGAAGCTTTCATACCTCCAAGACAGCCGATTATGAGAACTACAAGATGGACTTTGTAGCCTTGGTACAGCCTGCTCAGCTCGAAAAGAAGTGCTTGATATTTCGCCCGTCTTTCTTCCTCCTTTGCCGTGATATTACCATCGGCTGGTGCCAAGAATTCAATCACGTAAATGATCTTGGTCTTCAGATCTTAGAGGACAATATCAGGCTTCGTAGCACTGATACGTTGAGTGGTGAAGAATGAGAAATTCCAGTAGATCTTACACTGATCATTCTCCACAACGGACTCGAGTTCCCCCTGGGCGTATGGCAATACGGATAATAGATTAACACCATAGAAGTGCCTTAGATGGTAATACATATAACACTTTTAGAGCCATATTGTGTATCTCTATGTACCCGTAGCGTGCATGCTTTGAGCATCAACTGAGAACATGTCCAAGTGTTTCTGGCTCTTCACTGAAAAAAATAATTCGATGATACACGCATAATTCTGGTTATTCCAACCATAATGTATTGCTCGCTCAGCTACAGCGATACAGTTTGCGTATTTTACCCATACCATAATTGCTGAAGCAATATTACTGCTTGAGTTATATGTTTTAATAGATATTTCCAAACATAAGATGACTGTAGTAGAACGAATTTACGGTTGTGTCAGACTGAATTTGGTTGTGGTAAATCAACCATACGCAGGCTTGTCTCATCTGCTCCTCCCGTTGAGGAGATCTAAGCATACCGTTCGGATAGTCTAATGTTAGGCATGTCTGATGTACAATTCTAATGAGGTTGCATCCTCCATTCTGCAGTGCAGTTAAAATTGATTTAAAAATTCGATTTTTTGGTACTTTTGTTATTATTCCAAATTATTAATTATAATATTTGTGTATCTGTGAAAAATAGCTTCCAATTGTATTGCATACACAAAATTCATATATGATTCTCAAGATGCAAAAATAAAGGCAAATAAATGCCACTTGTTTGTGAAAATAGCTATAGGGTCCAGCCTTATTCATGAACAACTCTTATACAAATTTCGGAGTAAGGTATCAAAAGCCTCCTCACTCACCTCATTCTCTATAAAATATTACGAAAATAATAATCTACACAGTTTGTTTACGCGTTTTCATGCTTCAAACTTACTATAAACGTGAGGTTATGTTTGAGAATTGCATTCAATAAAAGATATTTTTGACACATAATAATTAACACTTAACATCAAACTGTGGTATAAATTTGGCCAGATTCCATTCTAGCAGCTTGTTTTCTGCGAAGTCATCCATAATTAATATTTAAACACAGAAAACTAACAAAAATCAGAAACCTGAAGACAGCGACTGATGCCGAGTCGACGTGCACCTCACCGGTTGATCAATCGCGCACACCAGAATACATTGATTGGTATGGCTGAATCAAGCAACCAGCCGGATGCCCAATGCAATACTTTAACGCAGTGTTGTTTCAAATAGATAGTTGATAAAATTATGTGTTCAATACGGCTATGAGACCGAGGCATATAATGCTTGTACCTACATTATAATATTTGGATATTTTAATCATATTGGTTATTCGACACTTTTCTCAACTATCGTTTCAGTCAAACAAACTTTCCTTGCCATATTAGCCTTGATGATTTTCTTATACGTAGGTGATAATGCTCAAATTCGTGTGGCTGGGACAGCACAATTTTCTTTCTCATTCAGTTAGAAATTCTCAAGCAAACTCGGATTGCTACTAGCCTCAAACTATTTCTTTCAGTGTTGCTTGCACGCTCGGCAGTTGGTATCGCCTACAGGTACATTCATTATGCGCTCGCGGTAAACTAAGGTGTCTATAACGCCGTCTTGACAGGCAAAAAGAAATCTCTCAGTCTCCGATCTCAATCCAGCAGACTTGAGAAACATGTTGGACAGACCCATCGAGAGCGCTTCTCTACGTATGATGCCGTAGAATTTACCATGAAGGGGCTTGTCAGTATGTTCTCTTAGTAAAAGCGAATGTTCTGCTTCCTGTACACGACTTTTGAGCACCAAAGGTGTTAGTGATGCTAGGCCATGTGTAGTGTCGCTGGAATCAAATGGAAGGCCAAGCTCCTCTGCGGCCCTATCTGCGGCACGGTATAGAAACGCCGCAGCATTGACGACTTCATGTTAATGTACAAGTCGCATAAGAAAATCTGTGCTATTTAGAACTGAGCAGGCTGTAGCCAGAACCGTTTTCAGACACTCCAAGCTTAGCAAGCCTCTACCCCCTTTATCTCGCGGGAGGTATATTCGAGGTACGGAAGATCTAGGATGATGACTTTGATGGATTGCCATCATCTTGCGTGTGCTTCGGTCAAGTTGCTTCAAGTCATCGACGTTCCATTTTACTGCACCAAACGTGTAGAGCAGTATAGGAACGGCCAGCATATTGGTCGCCTGGATCTTATTCTTTCCAGATAATTCAGAAGCCCAAATTTTTATCAGAATTTGTCGATACCTTTTTTCAAGGGCCGTTTTTAACACACGCACATTTTGGGTTTCCGCTTGCGGTATTCCAAGATATGTATATGTTTCTCCATTACCAAGATATTGAATGGTATTTCCGCCTATGAGTTAAACATCCTGATCGTCACGCGATAATGTAGTTTCTAGTCTTCCTTGGTGTAGGTGAACGCAGGCACACTTGTCCAGTTCGAAGCTCATGCCAATCGCTTTAGAGTACCTATTTACCACCTCCACAATGATGTTAAGGTCCTCTTTCGAGGAAGCGATGAGTTTAAGGTCGTCCATGTGTAAAAAGTGGTTGACCTTATATTCTCTTCTGTTCGGCGGGCCACATAGGTATCCAGAGCTTTTGCCTCGGAGCACAATAGATAGAGGCAAGAGGGAGATGCAGAAAAGTATCGGACTTAGAGAATCTCCTAGGAAGACCCCCCTCTTATATGTGATATAACTGGTAGTCACTTGTCTTTTGTCAGATGTTATGACAAATCTTGTCCGCCACAAGAGCATAAGCTCCTTTATGCATCTTACTATTTTTGGATGCACCTCCAGGCACTCAAGGAGCTTAATAAGTAGCTCATGGTTCGTGATATCGAATGCCTTACGGTAGTCAATCCAAGTCATGGACAGATGGCGTCGATACCTGATCGAGTTTTCCTACAACATGCCAGCCCTCTCTTGCATTCACGTTGTTCATCTATTGCACTCCATACCGGCTCGATAGCTGTTAATATCTTCTCTTTGAGGATGCTAGTGAATAGCTTGTAGCTGGTGTTTAAACAAGCAATGGCCTGTAGTTCTTTGGACTTGACAAATCTCCGGTCTTAGGGATCAATACCGTGCGCCCTTCCACTAGCCACTGCGGGATGGGTTCTTCTCTGCTTAAGAAAGTAGTAAATATATGAGCTAGATATTGGTGCGTAGAAGTGAACTTCTTCCACCAAAAGTTGTTGATTTTATCTGGCCCTGGCGCTGGAAAGTTCTTAGTTCTAGCGATAACTTTCTTCACTTCTTCAGCAGTAATTAGTGCACGCTCTTCCTCTAGCCCTTGTAACCTTTGCCTTTGGCAAAAGTTACAAAGGAGTGATATATCTGAAGCGTCTTCATTTAGCTGATAAGTATCTCCATATACTTGCTCCCAGAAGACTTGAATCTCTTCTCGACTAGGCGGATTTTTAACGGCACGTGACATTTTATTGACCAGGCGCGAAGGATGAGTAGAAAAGGTGGAATTTTCCTGAATCCACTTTAATCGCCATTCAAGGCGCTGTTTCGCTGTTGAAAGAGATCTTATTTTTTGCGTCCAGTGCTGCTTGATGGTCAACAGTTTATACTTGTTCAGCGTGTGATTTGCTTTTCTTAAGTTTCGAGCAGGTGCCCTAACTTTTGGAGTGAATTTTTTATCTGATGTTATGTAGCCAATCACGCACTGAATATATGATGCATGCCGTCTCGTCGTTTTAATTTTAGGCTGAAGCTGTGTAATACGCTCGCAAGTCTTACTCAGACTTACTGAAGTATCGTCACTTCTATTGTCGCTAATCTGAGAGACCGCCTTCTCGTAAACTACACAGTTCAGATTCCAGAGATTAACATCTTCGGGGAGAAAATCGGGGAGAGCAGTATGAGTTTCAGCTAATTTGTCCATACTGAGAAAAACTTGTTGGTGGATGGATCTCCTACTTCTCATGTTGGCATTATCAGCTATCTGAAAAGGTGGTCTTGCTGGAACGCGTGGTATGTTCGCTGGAGTATGTTGCTCTTCTTCTTGCTGATGAAGAGCTTCATATCCGTTTTTGAGCAAAAAGGATACCTTGTCTCTCAAATACTGAGGCGTTTTAGGAGCATATTCCGGGTGCATATTGACCCAACGGTCATGTAACCTCTGCATGAATCTTCTTCGCGCCGGTGAGCTTCTTTGCCAACAGGTAAGGATGTCTCTCCTGAGTTGGTCGAACCATTTAAATCGATGTTATCGCGTTTGTCCGTGGTCATTGCCTGGTCGTCGCCTCGGTTTGGTCCTATTGCCACTCCCAACTGAACCATGGCCTCCATCCGAGAGAGGCCTATTGTGGGTGACACTGCGCGATACTAGTGACGTAACCGCATAATTTGTTGCATTGGGGAGTTAGCCCAATGCAACGTGGCTGACTGCAAGAGCCGAAGTTCTTGGGCGATGGGGTCGCCACATCCCAACGCCTCATTATTATTATTATTATTATGTGACCGCATTTATATTTCTTACTTAGAGACAATAATAGGTCTGCCAATTTTTTTTATTTCACTACAATATAAATTTATTTTTGGTATCAATAAAAAAAAATATAAAAAATTCATTGAACTAATTCCTTTTACTAAATACACTTCCATTTATAAATGTTTTACAATTCGTACTTGTTTTTTTTTCATTTCACAACTTTTATTACCTTTAACATAAATGAATAAAATATATTAATACTAATACTTATTTCAATAATACGTTCGTTCCGCAACACTGCTTCGACCCAGGTTGCTAATTAATCTCTCTAGCAATCACCCTGAGTGAAGAGCCTTACAAAGTCATAATGTAAAGCTCCCTACTCGGGCCCATCAGTATCTAAGGTCTTTTGTTTCATGCGTCATTCACTCCTCTGGCACTCTTCTTCATGCATTTCTTATAAACTATTTGTCGCCACACTTTCCTGTCTTGGCATACCTCTCTCACTTTCTTCACGTCAATGCATTTTCTCATGAAAGCTCTTGTGTTTCTATGGCTTCTCATGTCTCTTCAAATAAGGGTCTCATTCCACATTCTAATCATTCTTTCCGCGGTCTGCCTCTGGGCACACGGCCATTTACTTTACGTTGATACACTTGTTTTGTTAGTCGTTCATCTTTCATTCTCTCAACATGCCCAAACCATCCTCACGACTTTTTTTCATATATTCCAACTAGTATTTCCTCTACACCACATTCTTTAAGGATTATCTCATTACTGATTTTGTCCATCAGCGTTTTACCGCACATCATGCGCAGGAATTTCATTTTAATCGCGTTAATTTTACTTTCATCCTTTTCTTGGTAAGCCCTGCTCTACTGATAACGTTTTTACCCTTGTTTATATGCCTATCTAACTCTCCATCTATCTTTCTGTCATTTGCGAATAGGCTACAAAGATATACGTACTCATCAACTTGTTCTATTCTCCCATCGTTTAGGACAATGTTCCCTATTGTTTTCTCACAATTTTTTTCAAACACCATAATTTTTGTTTTATCTACGTGAATTTTGACGCCCATGCTCTTCATTCTTGTATTCAGTTTGCTCAACATTCTTTGCAAGTCTTCGATTGACTCTGCCATAACAACCTTATCATCTGCGAACGCTAACCCACGTACCCTCACTGCCCCGAGATCCACTCCTACTTCGTCGAAGAGGGGCATTCTTAGACACTTGTCCATGAATATAATAAATAGCCATGAGAACATAATGCATCCTTGCCTAACACCTTGCTTAATATCGAACCAGTCACTTAGTTTCCCATTTACCCTTATACTCGCATTGCTACCAGCATATATTGTTTTAATTCCTCGTGGGGGCCATTTATTGACTCCGTACTCTTTCAGGACTCCCCAAAGTTTATTTCTATGCACCTTGTCAAATGCTTTTTCTAGGTCAACAAAAACACATAAAAATTTTTTCTTTACTCTCAAACTTTTTTCTTTGATTTGTCTCAAGCTGAATATTTGATCTGTAAATGCCCTTCCTCGCAAAAATCCACGTTGGACTACCCATATCTTTGCTCCTGTTATTTCCATTACCCTAAGGATAAGTATTTTGGAATATATTTTACTTACAGCACTTAATACGCTGATACCTCTGTAATTATTGCAGTTGCTTTCATCTCCCTTTCCTTTGTATGTTGGTACGATAATTGCTTTTCTCGAATCGTCTGGGACTTCTCCCGTCTCGATGCATACATTCATCAATTCGCACAACCTGTGAGGCATGTAGTCGCCACCGTATTTTAGCATTTTAGCGTTAATATTGTCTACACCAGCCTTATCATTTTTTAAATTCTTAATTTCTCAATTGTGTTTTGTTTTGTTTTTGTTCCTTAAAAGAGTCTCTCAAAGCGACTAGTATCCCGTCTGTATCATATAGCATTTCACCCTTGCTATTTCTCATGCTAACTAACTCTGCACTTTTATCTCCCTTCATATTGCTCAACGCCCATTTATAAAACAGTTTCTTGCTTCCTCCAAAATCGTCTTGTATTTTCTTATCTTCTTCTGTTTCGATTTTATCTTTACTTTCCTTGACTGGTATTTTTAATTTTATCTTTTTGTGTCTGTCATCATTTTCAATTCTATATCTCTCCTCACCACCAAGGCCTTTAATGTTCAACTTTCTGTTTTACGTTTTTCTCTTCTCTTGGGTGGCTGCTTGGTTTACATAATTCCACTACGCATCACCAGACATTCTTCCTACAACCGCAGTACCACACACTTCAGTCGCACTCCTAACAATGACATCCTGGATCATAGCCGATGTGCCCTCTATATATTTATTGTTTATTAGCGCCTTCCAAGTTGCCTCATCTATACGTTCATTTATCCTAGTTTGAAAATCGATTCGCATTTCCCTCATGACCCTCGTATCATTAATTAGCTCTCTTAGTCTTTCAACAACAAAGTCAATTATAGTGTGGCAATCTCCTCTGCTCCAGGTGTGCAGGTGAATCATTTTATGCCTAAACCAAGTATTTGTAATAATAAAGGAGTGCAGATCATTTTGAAATTAAAAAAATATATTTAATTGTTATGACTTTCCAAAATACTGTGATATTGTAAAACTTGTAAACAGACTGCGTCACCTCTACCAAAATAACGTATTAAAAGTTATTGCTTCATAATGGAAAAACAAGAATTATTTCTACATTCAATCATTTTACTTTGCTTTATTCACGTGATTTTTCTACTATTTTATTATTTAAATGTTTATATATTACTATTTTATAAGTCAAACACTCAATTACTAACTGAGTTACTGAAATTTTTTCTTATTCGGATTTAGACACGAAATTTTGAAAAATGACCAAATAGCGGTCCCTTAAATATGTCCAATAAAAAATATATATTTACAGTCATAAAATTACATTTTACAGTCAAATTTTATATTTATGTAAGCGAGTTCTCTTTAGGTTTTTTAAAAATCTAAAAAAAATATAGATCATGACTCTTCATCTGGAAAAATCATGAATTTAGGACCATTTTGGATTGTTAGCGTAATTCTCAATCGATTTTTCTAGAACTTGGCAGTTGAAAAATCATCGATTGAAAAATAAGTTTAAGCATGATTACATATTGAGTAATAATCTTTGCCCTTTTTTGAAAAAGACAGCCAGGCAGAGCATTTTTATATAATTTTAAATTTCAGCTCAATATCTAATATTTATCATTTAATCATAAAATCGCAAGTGTTATTTTAAGTTTTTATGTGTCAGAAATTGAAGCTTCGGCAGAGACAACGTTTAGATAAAATAAATTTTCATTCAAAATTATATCCATTATAGCATGACAAGAATTATTCTTCTTAAATGATTTAGTAATTTATCAAATAAGACAGAGAAATTCAATTTAAAACTCAATTAATTAAACGTATTTTATCATTAATTAAAAAAAAAAAAAAAATATATCACGAAGATTCTTCATGAGCGTGACAGCAAAAAGATGATGATTTCAAACAAATGAGATTTTTGGAATAAAAACACTTCCCAGACCAGCAAAAAATTTTTTTTTTTAAACATGAAATCTATCTCTAGAGAGTATGAGAATATAAAACTCTAAAATTAAGAGATCAAGGAATGTATTTGTGATGGGTGTGAATTATAAATGAATATGGAGCGTTTCCGGACATTCTATAAAAAATATTTTGCGAAAATAGTGATTTTAGCACTTTGCTCTTCCATTGACCATTCTTGGAATAGCCCGAAACTCTGAACAATTATTTTTGAAATTTTATCTTATTATTTAATCTCAGATATTGAAAAAAATGTATTATATATAGCAATTTTTTATTTTAAATTTGTACTTTAAGAGAGTGGTCACCTTTTTGGTAAACACCCATAAAGTACCCTTTGGAGTTTTTAAAAATAAATTTGGAAAAATAAATTTGAGAAATTATAAAACTTGGCGGTTTTGAATATATGAGCATAATTATATTTTAAAAATTGAAGCCTCGGTAGAGATAACGCTGTATCAACAAAAATATGATTTGTGGAAATCTTTGTTTAAGCTATGATTATATGTTCATATACATTCTTACATGACATAGTTTATTCAATGACATATATACTACGATATATAACAGAAAATCTTTGGGTAAAAATGCTGGGAAAGGGAGATTGACGGTATAATATAATTCTGATTTTAAACCCTCTTTTCGTAACTAATTATTTATTATTATTTGACTTTACGTATGTAGACGTAAAACGGATTAACTGTTAATTTTTTTTCTTGGCGTCTTAGACTATTTTGAAACTTATTACAATTACATGAAATAGAATTTTTCCTGAAAATTAATATTTGTTGACGTTGGAACTTAAAAATGTTATCGTGAACTGCGAAATTTTTTTGCGTAAACAATTTTTTATAACTATTCAGTAATTTTTTGCTTTTCAGGTGTCTTAGACCGTTTCATGACTTCTTAAAATTACATAAGATATCAGTATTTTTCTTTGAACAATTAGAATTTGTCATAAAGATGGAACTTTTAATTTCCTTAACAAAAAAGTAACAGGAAAAATATTAATTTTGAGGATATTTGCATTTACAGTTTGTCACCAATTTAGACCACGTTGACTATATTTTTAAACCTTTTTACAATTTTTTATAATATCTGTACTAACATCTAGGGTGGTTCGAAAAAAAATTTGAAATCAAAAACAGCCTAGAACTGAAAACCTTCATTTTGGGTCTAGTATAACCTGAGTAAAATTTAAAAGTAGATGGATCAATATCCTGAGTTTCCGCGAAGCAAAAATAATTTTAAAAATTTCGCGATTTTCAGTTTTGACAAAATTGTCAACATTCATTTTTTTTCGTATTCTGTAAATACCTAAAATAGTTTCTAAAAGCTTTGTAAACTATGCTAAAAATTATTTGGGCATATAAAAACTTTTTTGCAATAAAAATTCACCTAAACAAAGGATAATAAGATGATTTTAGCTACCAAAGTGGCCAGACCCTGCATTAATTGCTGAAATTTAGAATAATGGCCTTAAGGAAATGGTCTTAAGATATTTTCCTAATGAGATATGCGGCGATGTGAGTTGCGGAAATGTGAGATTTGTGAAACATGACTCCACAATGTGACTTTCCGGTTTTTTTACATTTGAGATGCTGAAGCGACAATTTCCATTTCCAATGTCGCTCGTTTCAAAACTGTGACTCATTGATCTGGTCTATTCCACACAAGGAAAGTAAATAAAGTGTGTTTATTTTATAAGAATAACACTTCCCTTTACACAAAACTTTATTGTATTAGCTCTATTTCACGGCCTACCTAATGCTTTGTCAAAATTCAACATCTGATTAGTTCTAGCTGAAGAAGCATTTTGAAAATCATTTCTCTGTCTGTAGTGAAATGAAGATTTTCATTTCTACTCTGCTCTTTACTTCCATGATATTGCTCAATTCTGTTGGTAAGTAGGAATTATAAAGTAGCAAATCCATCATATATGAAAATATATAATAAGCAGATATATCGAATATACTCAAAAATAGGTTTTTCGTGAAACATCAATTTTGCACACCTTCAGAATCTAAATTTTCTAAATTCGTTGTCAATGAGAATTTTTTGGTTCCATGATTCCTTCATATCAAATCGGTTTTCATAATTTAAACAACAAATTCTGTAAGACAGTCGATATAGTAGACAGTTGTAAGAAAATTTACATCGTTTTATTTTTTTAACATTTAATTTTTCTTTCTTCTGCTTTTTCTTTTTTTCTTACTTTTGATACAGTAAAATTTTTTATAAATCTTTATTACCGCATGGGAATTTAAATTATTGCCAATATATGTTCCAAAAAAATAATGTGGTAATACAGATTTATAAACAAATTTACTGTATTAAAAGTAAGAAAAAAAGAAGAAGAAAGTGTGAAAAAATAAGAAGATATACATTTTCTTAGAACTCATTATTACAGCTTGAACTGATTTTTTTTGCCACGTCGCCCGCGCCGCACAGTGTAGCCAAAAGCACGTTTTGTGGACAAAAGTCTGTCTACAACCCAATTTTCAATGGATTTTGACGTTTTTTTTAAATGACCGTCAGGCTTTGGGGTACATAGAGTCGGTGGGAGAATTTCGATTTGGCTTATCCACAATTTTTTATTTAACAATAAAATAAACAATATTTTTATCCTAACTTTTTAGATGTACCTTTTTTTGTAAGATCTGCGAATTGACTAAAGAAGAGCTTAAGTCAGTGTAATTACTATCTAGCAATAGTTCTTAGTAGGTTAGAGTGAGAAAAAAATTGTTTATAATGTTTTAAGCAAATTAATGAACAAAAGCTATTTTTTGTGATTCGCAATGATTACTTGTTTGAAATTCACAGTTTTTATATAGAATATCAGATATCATGCCTAATTATGACTATTTAAAAATATCTGCTGCTTGGCAGCATTATCTAAACAATTTTTATTAACAAATACTTATTTTTTTCGTGAACTAAGCTACAAATGTCTTACCAATGATTCCTTGTTGCCTTGTTTGTGCAATTAGCAAGAACTGTTCATTATTTAAATAATATTTATGTAGAAATGCACAGTTTGACAATTTTTCCATGAAAAGTATTAATTTTCTTTGCGGAATCAACAATAAATGTCTTGCCAATTATTCCTTCTTGTCACATTTTCTTAATTAGGAAAAAGTGTCAATTGTTTAAATAATATTTATAAACAAATTCACAGCTTGACCATTTTCCAATGATACATTTTTTTGCGGAGTTGTCAAGATACGATTTCCAATAAATACATAATTTGAAATCACTATAACTAAAAACCCATTACACCCTTGATTAATACATGTAATGACCTTGGTTTTTTAGCTCACTCTGCAAAAAAAAATTATCATTGCAAAATGGTCAAACTGTGAATCTGTTTATAAATATTGTTTAAACAATTAACACTTTTTCCTAATTGAGAAAATGTGACAAGAAGGAATAATTGGCAAGACATTTATTGTTGATTCCGTAAAGAAAATTAATACTTTGCATGGAAAAATGGTCAAACTGTGCATTTCTATATAAATATTGTTTAAATAATGAACAGTTCTTGTTAATTGCACAAACAAGGCAACAACGAGTCATTAGTACGACATTTGTAGCTTACTCCACGAAAAAATAAGGCTATTCCTGCAAAAGTGACCAAAATGTACATTTGTTTATAAATATTGTTTATATAATTACCAGTTGTTATTAATTTGGAAAAAATGATAGCAAGAAGTCATTGGCAAGACATTTTTGGTCGATTCTGCAAAAAAATTGAGCCTATTCATTGTGACATACGAAAACTATGTATTTGTTTATAAAAATTGTTCAAAAATTCTGCCAGCCAGCAGATATTTTTAAAGAGTCATAATGAGGCATACATTTCTCTCATATTCTATATAAAAACTGTGAATTTCAAACAAGCAATCATTGCGAATTACAAAAAAAGGTACATCTAAAAAGTTAGGATAAAAATATTGTTTATTTTGTTGTTGCTAGTTGCATCGAACTTTCGGTACGAATAGCCGGATTTTTTTGATACACGTAGACAATTTGCTGTTGCTAAATAAATAAATAAATTATTAATATAAGTAATAAGAAATAATAATGAGTATTTATATAATCGTTTGTGCGCTTTTTTCACAATTAGAAATTTTGAATAAAAATAAATGGCATTTGACTCAGTTAACAGGAGGGTGTTATGGGCATTCATGAAAGAGAAAGGGGTGAAGATAGGAGACAAGAAAGGAGAGGAATTCTGGACAGGAAGGGGCCTCAGGCAATGGTGTCCGTTGAGCCCACTTCTGTTTAGTATTCTTCTGGCAGATTTAGAGGAGAAGTTGGAGAGGAAAGGGAAAGGAGGAACAACGTTAGGAACAGGCAAAGTGTACTCACTAGCATATGCAGATGATGTAGTGCTATTAGCGGATGATGAAAGAGGTATGAATCTGTTGATGAGAGTGTTCGAAGACTATGTAAGAGAAAAGGGTTTAACTGTGAATGTGAACAAGATTAAGATGATGTGTTGGTGGATGAGTTTTGCTACTTAGGATGTTGGTTCGAAACGAGAGGAGGAAGCGAGATGCAGGGGAGAAAGAGGTTAGAATGCCCGAGTAAAGTAATGGGACAAGTATGGAGTATAGGAAAAAGAAGGTTTAAGGATGACTGGAAGATGAGAGTATGGATGTTTGATGTTTTAGTGTGGTCAGTGTTAAGCTATGGAGTGGAAATTTGGGGATGGAAAGAACATAAGAGAGTTGAAAGTTTGTAGGAGAGATTTTTGAGATGGGTTATGAGAGTGAGTTGGAGCTGCCCAGGTTATATGCTGAGGGAAGAATTAGGACGGGAAAAAATGGTGGTGAGGCGAATGAAAAGAGCCTGGAACTTCGAAGAGAAACTAAGAAGGGGAGAAGGAAGCAAAATTGCGCAAGCGTGTGTAGAGAGTGGGAGGAAATAGAGGAAGAGATTGAGGCAAGACAAGGGAAGGAAAGATGGGGAAAAATTGCTGATTCAAGGTACAACAGCTGGTATAGAATGGTGAAGAGGGAGGGGGAACCAGAGTACCTGCAAACGATTAAAAAGGAGAGTAAATGGAATAGAGTGGTGCGATTCAGAATGGGAGAGGGTGTAAGAGCATGTAGGTATTTGATGAATGAAGAAGAGAATGTGTGTAGAGTATGTAAGTATGAGCAGGAAACATGGTTGCATGTGTTAGAGAGGTGTACAGGTGACGAAGGGGAGGGGAGAGCATAGAAGAGAGCATTAAATGGATTCTGAATGAGAATGGTCAGGGGGAAGAATGGATGAAGAAGTTGGAAAAGCTGAGAGAGACAGAGCTGGTTGCACAGGGTAGGGAAAAAGCCAAAAAATGACTCCTAAAGAAGGAGAATTATGAAATAGTGTTGCGGAGTAGAGTCCAATTATGAGAATTATAGTGATAAGAGGAAATGGAAGCCCAGGGCAAAGTCGCAAGCGTTTAGAAATAAGAATAATAAGTTAAGACGATATGTAGTAAATAGTTAATAAGATAGTATAAGGGTTGTTTGTAAGAATACATGTAACGGCTATGTAAAGACTCTCAAACCCGTAAAAGGGAGAGAGTATAAACAAATAAAGAAGAATAAAAATAAATGTTTTGTAATAAAAAATGTTAATTAGTCACAGGCTGTTAAGCGTGAATAATAAAGTAGAAAAGATACCATACAAAATGTTCTAAAATTATAAATGAAGCTTCAGCAGAGATAACGTTGGATCAAAAAAAATTTTTTTTTATAACACATGCATGATTTGAGAGATTGGACCAATTTGAAGCGATAAAATACCATACATTACGAATAAATTACTTAGATTAATGATGGTGTTTTGAGCGATGTTGTTTGTCTGAGTGATATAAATTTATAATAATAATATAGGTATTTTTTTCGACATACTTCAGACCAAATAAAAGGAGATTAGTTGTTGAATCCCTTATTGCACACTTCCAGTAGCCAACGTTTCGAAAACATATGTTTTCCTCATCAGGACAAAAAAAATTTGGAGTTCATCAACATCTTAAATATTTCTTTAGATTCCTATTCCTCTTCTTCATTGCTATGTGAATATGTAAATTAATTTTAGTTTTAATTAATATCATTTAAGTAAAATTTTTTTTTGAGGTTATAAAATTGTATTTGAAATATTTACCTTAAAAATTCTTCATTTTCCAGTTAAATTTCGTTAAAAAATTATTAATTACTTTAAATTGTTTTATGTATTCTAAGTTTTATGCTTACAACAATAATAATTTAGTTAATTTAGTTAAAATTATATCAGAAACATAACAATCGTTATGCTCCATTTTTGCGAAGAGAAATTGAGAAACAGAGAGGAAGAGAAATCTTAACAAAGACAGAAATTCACAATGACGTATCATCAATTTATATTATAAGGTGCTATAGTTTTTAAATAAATCTAATTAATATACTAAATTGAAAGAGTTAGAAAATTAAACATTATTAACTAATTTATAAATTGTTTTGAAATTTAAAATATTATTATTCCTGATTAATGTATATACCAATAATGTAAAAGGAAAAGAAAAAAATTTTTCTTTCTTTTTTTCTTATACCGGGTGTCCAAAAAGTCCCGGGACGGCTGAATATTTCCTCAGGTAAGATATTTATCAGGGCAGTCAAGGTCATTCTTGAAGGAACTTTCAACAAGGAATTCAATGGTGACCTTTATTTTGATCTTGACCACTTTCACGGTCATTTCAAGGTCAAATTGATTTTTTAAAATGGGAACCTCTATTTTTGACCAGGGGAACTGAGAGAGCGGAAAATTTTACGTTCAGATATGACCTTGACAAATCGAAAATTTGACCTGGAAAGGTCAGGGCAAGGTCAAACAACGTGCAGCAGGATGACTCGACTGGCATGCATTTTTGAAGAAAATGTCCTGGTGAAGGTCCTGGTCATAGACAAGGTCAAAGTCACCAATCGATCGGGAGTATAAAATGCTACAACTCTTGCGTTGAACATTTTCTTCATAAATGCATGCCAGTCGAGTCATCCTGCTGCACGTTGTTTGACCTTGCCATGACCTTCCCAGGTCAAATTTTCGATTCGTCAAGGTCATATCTGGAAGTAAAATTTTCCGCTCTCTCAGTTCCCGGGGTCAAAAATAGAGGTTCCCATTTAAAAAAATCAATTTGACCTTGAAATGACCGTAAAGGTCATGGTCAAGCTCAAAATAAAGGTCACCATTGAATTCCTTGTTGAAAGTTCCTTCAAGAATGACCTTGACCGCCCTGAAAAATATCTTACCTGAGGAAATATTCAGCCGTCCCGGGACTTTTTGGACACCCTGTATAATAGAAAAATTCATCAATTTGGAATTTTGAAAATTCAAATAATTTTTTTATTAAATTAGTGAATCAATAATTATATTATATATTGGACTATAATTATTAAGATCTGAAATTATATTCAAACAATTATTGCTGTTTTTCTTTATAAAAAACATTTCTGCTATTAATCTTTTAAATTCATTAGGTTCATGATGTAAAACTATAACATTATCCCAATCAATCAAATGTCCAGTTTCAACCTGATGTTTTGCTATGACTTTATGGTTTTTAGGATTTTGTCTAAAATTATCATGATGTTCTTTTATTCTTGTAGCAAGTAATCTACTAGTTTGACCCACATAACATTTTTTACAATTCAAACATTGAATTTTATATACTACATCAGTGAGTTGCAATTTATCTAATATATCTTTTCCTAATTTTATGAATTTATCAAGTTTAGAATCAATTCTAAAATTTGCTGTAATATTAAAATCATTTAAAATTCTTTTAATTTCAAAAGATAAATTTCCATGATAAGAAATTGATACTATTGGTTTAAAATTTAAATTTCTAACTATATTTATATTATTTTGGTTGGATAAAGAATCTGTAATTGATTTAAGTTTATTATTAATATGAGTTTGAACGAATTCTGTCGGGTAATTATTTAGATATAAATTTTTTTTAATAAATTCAATATTTGAAATGTGAAATTATTCATCTGATAATTTTAAAGCTGTGTCAATAAGATTTTTTACTATTGAAATTTTATGTTGTATTGGATAGTTTGAAAGAAAATTTAAATATCTACCAGAATAAGTATTTTTACGAAACCAATCTGTAATAATATTACCTGAATCAGTTTTTATAACTTTAACATTTAAAAAAGAAATAGAATTATTATTTTCAATTTCATGTGTAAATTTAAGTCTTGGATGATAAGAATTAAATTGATTTATAACGTAAAATAATTTATCTTTCGGTAATATAATAAAAGTATCATCAACGTATCTAAAATATGTGTGTAAAGAAAAATTTAAATTTTTTATGACATTTGATTCTAAGTCTTGCATAACTAGATCAGCTAATGTTGGAGAAATTGGAGAACCCATAGGTGTTCCAAATATTTGTCTGTAAAAATTGTTATTAAATTTAAATACTGTTTGTTCCATTAAAAATT
>CAKNYM010045701.1:39939-56038 GCA_932195095.1 Andricus curvator | reverse complement strand
TCTGTATAGTTTTTTATATAAATCCATCTACTTAAAATACTATTGATAACTAAATCAATTGGCACATTTGTGAATAATGAAGATACATCTAAAGAAACCATTATATGATCAGATGGAATTGTTTTATTAATTATGTTATTTTTAAATTCAAAAGAATTTTTTACTTGATATTTTGGTATTATTAATGCTTTTTTAAGAATGCTATTAAACATATTAGCCATTTTATAAGTAGGTGAGTTTATTAATGAAACTACAGGTCGAAGTGGAGAATTTTGTTTATGAACTTTAGGTAATCCATAAATTCTAGGAATGTTAGTATCATGAACTAAAATATCTTTGCGTAATAATTCTTCACCTAAATATCCATTAATTCACCAAGAATTTAACATTTTAAATGTTTTATTTTTTAATTCTTTTTCAGGGTTTTCATTTAATTTTTCATAAGTTGTAGTGTCATTTAATAATTCTTGCATTTTTTTATTATAAGATTCCTTTTTAAGTATAACTGTAATGTTACTTTTATCTGCATGAGTTATTAGTAATTGTTTGTTAGTTTTGATAAATGTTTGTGTTTTATTAATGTTTTGTGCTAAGACTCTATCAATATGTGTAATTTTATTATTCTGTAAAAAATTATCTGCTGTATTAATTATTCTGTGTCTTAATAAATCTCTATCTTCAATATTTTCAATTAAACCAATATTTGAATCTATATCTTTAACAATATCCAAAATTATTTTGCTTTTGTTTGTTAAAAATGAAGAACTAAATTTATTTCCTAACCTTAAAATGTCGTTAACTTTGTCTGGAATATCAACATTACTAAAATTGATTATCCAAGGATCTTTAGAATCACAGTTGTCTCTATGTTTATTTATAATGATAGGTACTTGAACTTTACTTTTAATTTTTAAATTTTTAAGTTTTTTTCCAATCTTTGTTTATCTTTTAAATTATTTTTTGAGGTATTTAATTGCATTTCTAAAATGTTTGTATATATATTAGTATATTAATGTTTAATAGCATTCTTAAAAAAGCATTAATAATACCAAAATATCAAGTAAAAAATTCTTTTGAATTTAAAAATAACATAATTAATAAAACAATTCCATCTGATCATATAATGGTTTCTTTAGATGTATCTTCATTATTCACAAATGTGCCAATTGATTTAGTTATCAATAGTATTTTAAGTAGATGGATTTATATAAAAAACTATACAGATTTACCTATTGATAAATTTGAAGAAGGAATAAAATTTTTAATGGAACAAACAGTATTTAAATTTAATAACAATTTTTACAGACAAATATTTGGAACACCTATGGGTTCTCCAATTTCTCCAACATTAGCTGATCTAGTTATGCAAGACTTAGAATCAAATGTCATAAAAAATTTAAACTTTTCTTTACACACATATTTTAGATACGTTGATGATACTTTTATTATATTACCGAAAGATAAATTATTTTACGTTATAAATCAATTTAATTCTTATCATCCAAGATTTAAATTTACACATGAAATTGAAAATAATAATTCTATTTCTTTTTTAAATGTTAAAGTTATAAAAACTGATTCAGGTAATATTATTACAGATTGGTTTCGTAAAAATACTTATTCTGGTAGATATTTAAATTTTCTTTCAAACCATCCAATACAACATAAAATTTCAATAGTAAAAAATCTTATTGACACAGCTTTAAAATTATCAGATGAATCATTTCACATTTCAAATATTGAATTTATTAAAAAAAATTTATATCTAAATAATTACCCAACAGAATTCGTTCAAACTCATATTAATAATAAACTTAAATCAATTACAGATTCTTTATCCAACCAAAATAATATAAATATAGTTAGAAATTTAAATTTTAAACCAATAGTATCAATTTCTTATCATGGAAATTTATCTTTTGAAATTAAAAGAATTTTAAATGATTTTAATATTACAGCAAATTTTAGAATTGATTCTAAACTTGATAAATTCATAAAATTAGGAAAAGATATATTAGATAAATTGCAACTCACTGATGTAGTATATAAAATTCAATGTTTGAATTGTAAAAAATGTTATGTGGGTCAAACTAGTAGATTACTTGCTACAAGAATAAAAGAACATCATGATAATTTTAGACAAAATCCTAAAAACCATAAAGTCATAGCAAAACATCAGGTTGAAACTGGACATTTGATTGATTGGGATAATGTTATAGTTTTACATCATGAACCTAATGAATTTAAAAGATTAATAGCCGAAATGTTTTTTATAAAGAAAAACAGCAATAATTGTTTGAATATAATTTCAGATCTTAATAATTATAGTCCAATATATAATATAATTATTGATTCTCTAATTTAATAAAAAAATTATTTGACCCTGCAAGTAAAAAAGGCCAATTGTATTTAAATGGAAATGTTGAAATGAGCATTTGCAATTAAATGCAATTGGCAGAACTATCATTGAATGTACCTCAATGGATTTGAATTGACGCAATGTATTTAAATCGTAAAGATGAAATTGGTGGTATTCCATCATTACGGAATGATGTCAACAAAATTCGATAAATATTATTTGTATTATATTTTTAATTTATGTCCAAAGTCACTTTTTATTCTCATTAAACAATCAAAATTTACTGGAATTTAGTCCAAAGGTACAAATTATATAACAACTTTTATTCCTCATTTTCAATTAACCACTTCAATCTCTTCAATAATACTATTTATTAACGTATTATTTTATTATTCAAGAAATTAAAATTTTATTGCAAAACTCCAATTAAAAACAGTTCCGGTCTATAAATTTATGTGCGATTCAATACAATTAGATACATCGCATGACCAATCTCCATTTTTACATTAACCTCTACTGGATAATATAAAACCATTTACAAAATTCTTTTTGAATTGAAAGTCGTCAATTAAATACAAAAGATGGTTCATTGACTTGCGAAACAATTCAGTGCAATAGACCGCACACTGGTTCTATTGCATATCTATAATTCACTGCAGTTGCAGACATTCAATTCAATTCACTGACAAATTTTTCAATTGCGATTTAATAATTCGATATTAAATGCAATTCACCATATTTGACTTGAATTGCATTTCACCAAAATTGTCGATTGACGATTTTATTTTTGAATTGCAGTCAATCGATTTTAAATGAATCTTTTTTTGCAGGGGAATTTTCAAAATTCCAAATTGATGAATTTTTCTATTATATAAGAAAAAAAGAGAGAAAATTTTTTTTCTTTTTCTTTTACATTATTGGTATATACATTAATCAGGAATAATAATATTTTAAATTTCAAAACAATTTATAAATTAGTTAATAATGTTTAATTTTCTAACTCTTTCAATTTAGTATATTAATTAGATTTATTTAGAAACTATAGCACCTTATAATATAAATTGATGATACGTCATTGTGAATTTCTGTCTTTGTTAAGATTTCTCTTCCTCTCTTTTTCTCAATTTCTCTTCGCAAAAATGGAGCATAACGATTGTTATGTTTCTGATATAATTTTAACTAGATTAACTAAATTATTATTGTTGTAAGCATAAAACTTAGAATACATAAAATAATATAAAGTAATTAATAATTTTTTAACGAAATTTAACTGGAAAATGAAGAATTTTTAAGGTAAATATTTCAAATACAATTTTATAACCTCAAAAAAAAATTTTACTTAAATGATATTAATTAAAACTAAAATTAATTTACATATTTACATAGCAATGAAGAAGAGGAATAGTAATCTAAAGAAATATTTAAGATGTTGATGAACTACAAATTTTTTTTTGTCCTGATGAGGAAAACATATGTTTTCGAAACGTTGGCTACTGGAAGTGTGCAATAAAAGATTCAACAACTAATCTCCTTTTATTTGGTCTGAAGTATGTCGAAAAAAATACCTATACTATTATTATGAATAAATTACTATAATTTACATACTAATAATTTAAACATAATTTACAACTACTATACATTTCCCTAAATTATCGTACATTTCCTCAAATTTTTGGATACTCTGAATTTCCGTAAATTTCCGTATATTTTAAAAATTTAAAAATTTACTATAAATTTCCTAAATTTTTGTAATTTTCCAAAATTTTTAAATTCATATTAAAATAAAAATTAAATTTCTAAAATTCCTCCATATGAGCAGAAATCATGCCTGTGTTACAAGAAACTTATGAAATCCAGAACTGTTATCAAAGTTATTAAAAGTTACAGGTAAATTACTACCATTTTATGTTAGTTTCCCTAAGTGAGCATAGACCCAAATTTTGGTATATTTCCATAAATTTCCACGAATATAATGAATTTCCATACATTTCCATAAATTATTTAATTTTTAGATTTTAAATATCATAGGCTTCTTCTTGTTTAAAAACTGAATGAAAAGTTACGATCAAATTATGTTCCAAAACAAGAACTATAGAAATTACAGAGGCACATCATAGGTTGTAAGTAAAATATGCTCACATAATTAAAAAAAAATTTATTCAAAAGTTTGACATTTTGAATAAAGTTTGTGTAAGTATTGGGATTGTCTGTTGTTGTAAAAAATTCTTGTATGACATCATACAACGATATGAAATAAATATCACCTGTAACTTCTAGGACATTTTTTACGAATATTTACAAATTTTAAGTGTAAAATTAGTTTTTCGCAAATTCCACTTTAAAAACTGTGCCATTTTTGTAATTTTCGAGAACTTAGGGTTTTACCTTTTTTCAGTCTATCGAGTTTTCCACACTCTTTCTAAATCCACAAAAAAGTGAATAGAAATAATAAAAATGGTACAATTATTCCAATTTCTTAAAAAGAAATTCTTAAAAACCGCACCTATATTCCTAGAAATTTTAGGAATAATAGGTACGAATATAGTCTGCTTGCCATAAGTATCCCATTTGCGAGGTATTTTTTCTTGGTTTTCGGAAGAAAATAATTATTTTTAATTCTTTTTTCAAAACCTTGAGGAGTGTCCACATAATGCGTGACTTTATTTTTAGTAACTTTTGACTCATCCCTCGCCCTTGCCATGCGATACTGAAACTGATCAGCCACCATATTTCAAAATACAAAAAATAAATGTAATTTATGCAATCGTCAATCGAACAATGAATGGTAAGTTGAAACTATTTGATACTATAGTATGAAAATACAAACTTGTAATTAAAATCTCTAGTAGATTTTTTTTTCATTTGAAAAAATTGATTTAACTTGAAGATTAACTCAGACGGCAGATTACCTTAATAGATTAGGGGCCGTCCTTAAACTCTTTTCCCCTTTTTTAAAGTATTCTTATTTTTCCCCTGTTTTCAATAAACTTTTATTTTTCTCGTTTTTCGCTTAAATTTAAACTGAATTAATAGAACATAATAATAAAATCCAATTATTCTTTTTTAAAAGTTAATTTTTTGTTGTTTGGAAAGACTAACATTATATTTTTGGTTCGGAATTCATCTAGTTTGCTTAAAAATTCTACTACTTGGTTAACAGTTGAACTACATTTTTAACTTTTTTTTTCGGGTCGTGGTCAGCATCAAGGCCATTCCGAGGTCTAATTAGGAAAAAAACATTTAGGCGAAGAATACCACGATTCTTATAATTTTTTGGTGTCGATCAATCTGAATCTGGGGTATTTTTGACCACATTGGGTCAGGATCAAGGTCATTCTAAGGTCAAATTGGTAAAACATTTTGAAGCGGAGAAAGCCACGATTCTTATACGTTTTGGGGGTCGCTTAATCTGAACCCGGGGTCTGTTTGACTCCATCAGGTCAGATTGAAGGTCATATCAAGGTCAACTTTTGTTTATCAAATTTAAACGCGTTTTTGACTGCTGATTCTGAAAGAGCGGGATTTTTTACGTTCGCATTTGGTTTGCGGCCCCTAGATCAAAATTACCTGTGAAGGTCGCCTAAAGGTCAAATCACTCTCTTCATCTTCTCAGGCTGTTATCTCGTCCGTATGACGGGAAAATGACCTGTGGGAAAGTTGTTGGGGTTATGGTGGGTGTTCATCTGGTGACCTTATATGTAACCGTGAAGGTCATTTTACTGCCCTGGAGGGCAGTACGCCTTTACTGGCTTCGTTACCTCAAAGGATCAGAAAATGTATCATTCTACACATCCTTAATTAAGGCAGTTGTCACCATTTCCAGCATCCTTTGAGGAAGCAGGATTTTGAATTTCAATAACAGGATCAGAGTATCCCCACAGAATTTAATCGTTTCGCTCGGATACTGAAGTTGAGCACATCAGTGATGGTCCAGTAACTTCATCAGTCCCTTATCACCGAGATGTTCTAGCAGCCAGTATACGAGACACATATCCTTTTTCCCAGAGGACTGGAAAACGCGATTCGTCGGTAGCGCTTGGATGTAGGTGTCACTTTAATCCATAGCTCAAACCATATACGAACTTAAAATATCCCGCTCTTCCAGAATCCGCGGTAAAAAATGCGTTTCCTGATGGGATCAAACACACCCCGTATTCAGATTCAGCGCCCCCCCCCCCCAAACGTATAAGAATCGTGGCTTTCTCCGTTTAAACGATTTTCTCCCAACTTGACCTTGGAATGGCCTTGATGCTGACCTGATGGGATCAAACAGACCCGGGATTCAGATTCAGCGAACCTAAAAACGTATCAGATTATTATGCGTAGACCACTTCTTTTGTGCGGCTGTGTAATTTTTCTTTTCACATTTTTATGCAAAAAATTAATTTCGTGGATTCCATCAAATTTCGACGTTTTGAGGGATTGAGTCAAATTTTTTTTTTTACGTCGGTGTCTGTCGTCGTCGTTATCGTCTGTAAACCGGGTAACTTCTGATAGACTAATCGGATTTGATTGCGCTTTGGCACACGCTTTTAGGGACCAAAAAGAAAGATCGACTTCGTTAACCAGGTAATTTGGATTCAAATTCAAAAAGTTAGAGCTTTCTCAAAATTTTTGAGACAATTTTTTTCAAGACTTAAAAACTCTATGTTCTCATATTCGTATACCTCGGAAAGTCGAACAATTCATCTTCACAACTTTTTTCGATAAAAATAAAATTATCAGAGTTAAAGCATTTGGAAAAAAAATGAAAATGAATATTTTAAGCCAAACAGCGCACGGTATGAAAAAAGTCAAGAGAAGAACAACGTTGCTTTTTGAAGGCCCTACAAGATTATCATAACAACTTTTTGAATTTTATTAAAAAATCGAAGATTCAAATTTTGATCGCACAAAAAATAATAGAAAATAAAAAATAAAATTTTTCGGTCAAAATATGCAAGGTACGAAAAAAGATGAACGAACAAAAATTATGCACCCAAAAATTATCTACAAATTTGTTATGAATCAATTTTTGATAGGACGCGTAGTTTTTGTTTATTCGTAAAAAACAATAATAAAAATAAAAAATAAAATAAGTTTTTGCAAAACGACGGAAACTACGAAAAAAATGAATAGACAAAAGCTGTGCACCCAAAAAAGATCTATAAAAATTTTATTAATCTTTTTTGATGGAACGCGTAGTTTTTGTTTTAATCGTAAAAAATAAAAATAAAAAAAAGTAATTTCAATTTTTGGACAGACAACACAAGGTACGAAAAAAATTAATAAACAAAAGTTGTTCACTAAAAAAGATCTACACATTTGTTATTAATTATTTTTTGATAGGATGCGTATTTTTTGTTCAAATCTTAAAAAATAACCTTGAAAATAAACAAATTAATTTTTTGGAAAAACGGCACAAAGTGCAATAAAATTTTAATCGCCATAATTGTTTTTTATAGGATGTGCACTTTTTTAAATTATAAAAACAGGACAATGAAAACACATCTGTTTCCATATCAATGCATATTATGTGTGAGGTAGGGGGTATAGATTTTTTAGATTGATCTAGAATTCTCGTGTTATTTATTTAAATGACACGTTCGTTCCGTAACCCTGCTCCGACCCAGGCTGCTGATCACTCTCTCTAGCGATCATCCCAAGTGAAGAGCCTCACAAGGTTATTATGTGAGGTTCCCCACTCGAGCCCATTAGTATCCAAGGTCTTTTGTTTCAGGCGTCATTCACGTTACTCACATTCTCTTTATAAACTATTTGTCGCCACACTTTTCTGTCTTGGCATACTTCTCTAGCTTCCCTCACGTCCATGCATTTTTTCATGGAAGCTCTCCTGTTTCTATGGCTTCTTATATCTTTTCGGATTGAGGTCTCATTCACACATTCTAACCATTCTTACGGCGGTCTACCTCTGGACATTCTGCCATTTACTTTACCTTTATACACTTGTTTGGTCAGTCGTTTATCTTTCATTCTTCCAAGATGTCCGAACCATCTTAACTGATTTCTTTCCCATATGTCAACCAGTGTCTCTCCTGTACCACATTCTTTGAGGATTATCTCGTTTCGGACTTTGTCCATCAGTGTTTTCTATCCAGATATACGTGAATACTTGTCAACTTGTTCAGATCTCTCATCATTTAGGACAATGTTGCACATGGTTTTCTCACTTTATCCTTCAAACACCATGATTCTTGTTTTATGTACGTTGATTTTGAGGCCCATGTTCTACATACTTGTATTAAGTTTATTCAACATTCTTTGCAAGTCCTCGATTGATTCTGCCATAACAATCTTGTCATTTGCGAAAGTTAACCCACGTACCTTCACTGTTTCGAGATCTACACCTTCTTCCTCGAAGAGGGCCATTCTTTTATATTTTTACAATTACGATTATAATTTAGAGTAATAATCGTAAAACTAAAAAAAAATACTTCTAATTTGAAAAAAATTCAAAGGACCCCGCACAAAATACCAACAAAAAAACGTTCAGTCGTTCGAGGTAAAACTGTGCGGAATGTATTCTTTAAGGTGTCCCGAATAAAAGTTCTTATGTGCACTAGGTCCCAAAAGTCCTTAGGTTTCGAGTTACAGGCACATATTAAGTCAGTATAGCGCTCAGAAAGTTGACAATCATATAATATAAAGATCGTCATTCTATGACCTTCAAGTGCCTGTAACTCGAAACTTAATGACTTTTGGGACCTAATGCACATAAGAACTTTTATTCGGGACACCTTAAATAATACATTCCAGGCAGTTTAACCTCAAACGACTGAACGTTCTTTTCTTGGTATTTTGTGCGGGGTCCTTTGAAAAAAAAATTAAATTTTGGAAAAACTTTGCTTTTTTTAAACAAAACTATTCTTCTCTGCCATGTTACGTTTAATGTTTGAATTTTTTACAGTATTGTTTTACTTTACATACGATCAGAGAAAATCACCCGGAAAATCAAAAATTGAAAACGTTTTTATGGGCTACAGGTCCTTCAAGTAGGAATTAAGCGTGAATATTTATAGGGTCCCTTTCTTAAAGGCCAATGAACCTCACCATTATGAAACAAAAAAAATTTGAAAAATTTTTCCAAAAAAGTTGCTCTTGCAAAAAATTCCCTGTCTGTGGAGAATCACATTTCTACTCTCAAGCTTTTTTCTGTGATCTTTCTTAAGCTAAATATTTGATCTGTACATGACCTTCCTGGCATAAATCCACTTTGGACTTCCCATATCTTTTCTTCTGTAATTTCCATCACCCTACGAATGAGTATTTTTGAGTATATTTTTCTTCCGGTACTTAATAAGCTGATAACTCTGTAATTATTGCAGTTGCTTTTATCTCCCTTTCTTTTGTATATTGGTACGATAATCGCTTTTCTCCAATCGTCTGGGACTTCTTCCGTCTCGATACATAAGTTTATCATTCGCACAACCTGTGAGGTATGCACTCGCCACCGTATTTAAGATTTTAGCGCTAATACTGTCTACAACAGCAGCCTTACCGTTTTTTAAGTTCTTAATTATATCTTCAACCTCAGTGACACAGACTTTTTCAATTTAGTATTCTAATGCATTATGTTCTATGTCGCATTTCTGTTGCCCTATATCTTCACCTCCTGATAATTCTTTAAAAGAGTCTTTTAAAGCGTCTACTATCCCGTCTGTATCATATAGCATTTCACCTTTGCTGTTTCTCATGCTGACACACACTGTACTTTTACTTTCCTTCATCTCTTTAAATAATAGTTTCATGGTTCCTTCAAAGTCGTTTTGCATTTTCTTCTCTTCTTTTGTTCTGATTTTATCTTTGCTTTCCTTGACTAGTCGTTTAACTACACTAGAGACTCGCTATTTGAACGAGCGATCCAACGCGTTATATGAATTCCTAGAATTACTGGTCCCCACAGTTTCTCAGGGGGCAGGGCGAGAGACGGTTGCGACTCCGCCTCTGAAGGGACGCATGCACTATACTACTCATTCAAGTAGATTGCGTAATATTATCGAAACGGTTCAGGCGGCCCTGACTGTTTACGTTTCGCTGAACGCGTTATATGAACAAGGCCATTTTCAGACAACCCCCGAGATTGTTCATCTATCGAGTCTCTGGTGTATTCTCTTTTTGTGTCTGTAATCATTTTCAAGTCTATTTCTCTCCTCATCGCTAAGACCTGTGATGTTTAATGTTCTCTTGTAGGTTTTTTCTTTTCTTGCCGGGCTGCCTGAATTTCATCATTCCACCACGCATCACCAGACTTTCTTCCTACGACTCCCGTACCACACACTTCAATCGAAGTTTTAACAATATATCCCGTAACAAAGTCCACGCGCCCTCTATATCTTTATTGCTTCTAAGCGCCTCCCAAGTTGCCTTATCTACACTGAGCGAAGAATTCCCGTGTAGTTCGGGTTTACACCCCAATAGTTCGGGTGGTTTCTCTTTTTTTTTGTTTCACACGAAGGTTTGGTGCGCTTGCACTACTGAGACGTGCGATCACCCGAACCATTCGGGTGCTCAACCGAAACAGCAGCAACCGAAGTGGTGGGGGGCCCGCCCCAATATTTGGGGAGCTTGCACGAATGATTCGGGTAGTGGCACGAATGATTAAGGTCGTTAGACAACTGGAATCAATTTAAAATCTTACACGCTGATCATTACAGTTCAACCCTGTCCTAAAGCACTACAGGTACATTATCGAGTTTTCGATTATGTGATTTACCTAATCATAGAATGCTCCGTTAGTATAAATATGAGTGATGAACAATAAATTCGACATAACCTAGAAAGAGTGACATTCGGGAAGAACCTGATGTTCATCAGCTGCGGCCATTAGCGAACATGCGCAAACGTCGAACGCGCAACATCCAACGCGGTTGACGACTCGAATCTCCTGAATCATTCGTGCAAGCTCCCCAAGTATTGGGGCGGGCCCCCCACCACTTCGGTTGCTGCTGTTTCGGTTGAGCACCCGAATGGTTCGGGTGATCGCACGTCTCAGTAGTGCAAGCGCACCAAACCTTCGTGTGAAACAAAAAAAAAGATAAACCACCCGAACTATTGGGGTGTAAACTCGAACTACACGGGAATTCTTCGCTCAGTGTATGCGTAATTGTAATAATATAAATTTATTGAAATGATATGTTTTTTGGGGTAGATGAGAATTAAAATTAGTGCAAAATAAGGAACAAATATTAAAGTAATCATGAAGATTCATAATTTTGGCTTAAAATTCACCTCTTTGGTTGAAAATCTCACTATTTTGCTAAAACTTCGTATTTGTTGTTGTTGAAAACTCAACTTTTTTGTAGAAAATTCGTCTTTTTGGCTTGAAAATTCAACAATTTCGGAGAAAATTAACCTATTTGGTTCAACCTTAAAATGTTTATTTAAAAATGTATCTATTCTGTTAGAAATTAATTTTTTGTGTAAAAAATTAACGTTTCATATGAAAATGTAGCTATTCCATATTCGGTTGAAAATTTTTTCTTTATAAGTTGAAAATTCAACTTTTTTGGTAGAAAATTCATGTATTTAGTTTAAAAGTCGTCTCTTGGTAGAAAATGTATCTTCTTGGTTGAGATTCATCTTTGTAGTTTGAATATTCAACTATTCTGTTAAAAATCCGTTTTTACATTCTCATCATAATGAGAAGGTATTCATTTTCTGTGAAAAATGAATTTCGTGGATTCCATCAAATGTCGACCTTTTAAGGGGTTATTCTACTATCTCGGCAAAAAAAGGTGATTTTCAAGAATTTTTTTCTCAACAACTGCTCTATATAATTAAATAAAATTTTCAGCATTTATTTAAGGTAAAGGTACCTATCATGAAACATGTCCCAATTATGAAACAGTTTGACAAATAATTCGATTTATAAATAATTTTAAAGTATATTTTTGAGTACAAATTATTATATTAACAAGTATGAAAGTTAGGGTTTTCATCTATATAAAAAGAAAGTATGTTTCTAAAGTTTTGAAGACTAAAAAATAATTTAAATTATTGTAACCTCCAAACTCGGAAAAATTGACTGCCGTTTATCCGAGTCAGAAGGCTTGATACCTATAATTTGTTTTATCTCGTGTATTCACAAATTTCAATCAATTCACATGTGTAATAGATTAAATGACTTACTGCAGTTTTTCTTTATTTGGATACAACTTTATTTATTAATTAGTTGTTTCATAATACGTACACCTTTCTTAACGCGGTCCGTATTTATGGAACGGAGAAACATGGGTGTTTCATATCGACGGACACGTTTTCAACGCTTGCTCCTATTTACGGAACAGAGGTACTTTTGCAATAAAATGTGTTTTTTTATTATATTAATATAGCTCATGTTATGTTATTATTATATAATACTTAAACTTGAGGCAAAACAAATTAATTTTGTACCAAAAAAGAACGGATTTTCAACAAAATAGTTGAATTTTCAACGAAAGTGATCAATTTTCAAATAAAAACATGAATCTTTAACTGGAATAATTGAATTTTAAACCCAGCAGATAAATTTTCAACTAAAATGATGAATCTTTGACTGAAATGGTGGAATTTTCAACCAAAAAGATGAATATTCAACCATGAAGATTAATTTTGTACAAAAAAATACGAATTATCAACACAATATATGAATTTGCAACCAAGTTGTTGAATTTGCAACTGAAAATGATAACTTTTTAACCAATAGTTGAATTTTACAAAAAAAAATAGAGAAGAATTTTCAACAAAAAATAGAATAGTTAAACGTTAAGTTAAACAAATTAATTTTTAACAAAAAAAAACGGAATTTCAATCCAACAGTTCAATTTTCAACCAATGAATTGAATTTTCAACTAAAATTATGAATCTTCAACTGGAATAGTTGAATTTTATACCAAAAAGGTACAAAAAATGTTCACCAAATATTTCAATTTCTAAATAAAAAAGATCAATTATCAATCAAACAGTTAAGTTTTCGTCCAAAAAGTATACATTTTTAACGAAAAATAGAATAGATAAATTTTCTGTTTAAAAAAACTAATTTCTAACAAAAAAACACGAATTTTCAACAAAATATTTAAATTTTCAACTGGAATAGTTAAATTTTCAGTTAGAAGAATTGATTTTCAAAAAGGTCGTTAAATTTTCAATCAGAGATGAATTTTCAATCATAATGATGAATCTTCAACGAAAATAATTAATTTTTAACAAACGAGTTACACTTTTAACGACGGAGTTACATTTTCAACTAAAAAAGATCAATTCTCAACGAACAATGTAATATAATTTAAATTTCAACCAAAAAACATTTTAATTATAAGTAAAAAACAGTTACATTCAACCAAAAAAGACCAATTTTCAAGAATAGTTGAGTTTTCAATTAAGAATTTTTTTCAGTCAACAGAGAAAACAAATTTAAAACACACTAACTTAAATAAAAACCTGAATAAAAACGCATTCCCTATAACAAATATTTTTCAGCAAAAATGAAATATAATTCACTTCGTTCACGAAAACTACCTTTTATAGGTTAGGTTTGTAAATTTTAACGAAAACTTGTATTCAATGTATTTATCTCTATGAACGATTGAAATAAAAGTTCATTGTACTATTTGTATGTATGTATGTATACCATTAAGCCATAATATATATATATATATATATATATATATATATATATATTATATATTATATATATTATTATATTATATATTATATACCACCCATCTCACGGTTGTGAGGCGTGGCCGTAGGTGTGATTTACCGCGGTGCTACTGGGGGCTATTGACATTTTTTGGATGCAAGTTGCTCTTAGTGGGACACTGCGGTGGTTGTTTAACTTTTTTTTTAAATTATATATATTATATATACCATTATATGTATACAATTAAGTTCGACTTAAAATAGAAAATAATATAAAATAAGCCATATTGATATAAACAAACAAATTTCTTTGCTGTTCCATAATAGGGACATGCATTATGTAACACCGGTACAAGAGTCCAAACGTTGTTTCATAATAGGTACATAAAGGTCGTTCCGCTTTTTCATAAATATAATAACTTTGCTTAGACTAAATTAAACTTTTAACAGGCGTTTCGCATTCAGAAAAGATCATCGCATTCATTGATATGAACATTTTGAAAATATATTCTACTATCGTTCGAAAATTAATGAAAATCTCAAAACCCCCTCAAGATTTGTATCATGATAGGTGCCTTTACATTATGCTGTCTCAAAGTTTACAAAAACAATTTTTCTAACATAAAATTATTATTCATTTTAGGTATCATTCAACAATAAACAAAGTGTCTAAAAAAAGACATGTCCACTGCGCGCACGATATCTCCAGTCAGCATCATCTGACATAAATAAATCAGAAATTTTCTTTTTTAGTATGACCATAGCTCTGAAGTGACGAAGCGGATTTTTTTTATTTTGCAAAATAACAAAATGGCGGCGGTTTAAACAAAAAATGTCAAAAAATCGTGTTGTTTTTGCTTTTATTTTTTTTGTTAATTTAACTATGATAAAATTAAAAATTTGAAAAACCGTTTCGTGCCTTTGTAGATATTTATGTTTAAAATGAACGTAGAAAATTTGAAAGTAATCGTTTGCAAACTTTTTGAGAAATCGTGAGCGCAGGCGCAAAAACGTCGTTTTGAGAAAAAACCGTTTAAAGTTTTCGGAACATAAAAATTGTAAGAAAAAGTTACTTACACTTAATCAACGATCCCTGTTCCATATAATATTCCTTCTGCTTGTTCAAATGAATCCTCCTGATTTGATAATCTCTTTGACTTTATATCTAACATTTTCACTAAACAAAACTGCGAAATCCGTAGAAAATGAAACAACGCTACACGATGTTTACAAGCCTAAATGTAAAACTATACTGAGCTAGAATTGCATCTGTTGCAGCTGTCCCACACTTATAGCAGTATAAATTCTTAGAATTGCAATATTTTATTCACATATCATTTGAAAGTAAAGAGCAATAATTCCGGATATGCATCAAAAACAATTGCCACTGTTAAAACACAAGCAGATTTTTTTTAGTTGAATTCCAATCAATGAAATTTCGTTTTTTTTTTGTATTTAAAACTAGTGTTCTAAACTAAAAATTTGAGTATTATACTTTTCAGCTTGAAACTTAACTATTTTGTTGAAAATTCCTCTATATGGATAGAAAATAATCTTGTTTGCTGAAATTGCATCTACCAGGCTGAGGATTTGACTATTTTGTAAAAAATAGTCTTTTTTGATTGAATTCGAATAGTTGATAATTCGTTTTTTTGGTTGAAAATTAATTATTTTTAGGTAAAAATTTAACTATTTCATTTTTGGTTGTAAGCTTATCTTCGCTAGTTGAAAATTTAACTATTCGGTTGAAAATTCATGTATTTTGTTGAAAAGCTTTGCCGAAATTTGGTCCTGAACGTTTTTTCCTTGTTTTGCCCCACTGTGGGACTGGAGTCCTGCTAGAATCCCAACAAAATATTCGTGTACCTTGACACACGTATGAATATAAATTGACTTTGTGATTATATTTAGGGCCTCTTTAGTTTCGGCAAATAAAACATTTTTGGGGTTCGTTCAACTAATTCGTTAATAAAAAATCCATACATTTGTGCCTCCAGAATCACGTCCGATGCCAGTGAATTGGTTTCGTAAGAAACAGCCAAAACCAGAACCAAAGCTGCAGTCACCGCCGCCATCACCGTCACCGTCACCGTCACCGTCACCGTCACCGTCACCGTCACC
>CAKNYM010045701.1:13036-39929 GCA_932195095.1 Andricus curvator | reverse complement strand
CACCGTCACCGTCACCGTCACCGTCACCGTCACCGTCACCGTCACCGCCGCCATCACCGCCGCCATCACCGCCGCCTCTCTACGTAGCGATTAATAAAGAAGGAAAATATGATTCAATATGGTTTGAAGGACATATTTATAAAATCGAGGCTACTGAACCTGAAGTTCCACCTGTTGGAACACCGGTTGTATCACCTGGTGAGACCAATAATTTACAAACTTAAATACAAACTTAACCAAAAAACAGAGAATTCTGCCTAAAACGTCAATTAGAGGGGTGAGTGTGACCTTCATATGCCTCTCCCTCCAAAAAAAGAATCGGTCATTAATTTGTTATTTTAACTCCCCTTGAACACTTTTATTGTGGCCCAAAAACTACCCCACGAAAGTGCAAGAAGGGTTTTTTTTCGAAATATTGTCCTTAATTATTACTTTTTTCTAATCTTTTCATACATATCCTCTGGAATGGATAAATCACAAGATTTTATGTATTTTTAAATAAATTTTAAATTTTATCAACAATTTCTGTTTGTTTAAAGAAATTTCTTGCCATAGAATATTAGGGATATTTTATGGATGCTATGGTCGACTTAATGAACTTGAATAGTCTATATTTTTGTTTAAATTTTTTAAACAATTTTTTTGGGTTTAAATCCAACTTTTTGTACTACTTTTTACCGAAAAAGGCTAGAAAATCGTAGTTATTGCTATCTTTTCCACAAGTTTTATAAGCATAGTCTAAATCTTACTATATTCAAGTTACTTCTTATTGCTGAAACAATTTTTATTTATTTGATTCATTCAATCAGGAGGGTCTATGAAAAAATGAGAAAAAAGTAATAATTAACGAAAATATTCTGCAAAACCCTTCTTTCATGGGCTAGTTTTTGCGGCACTATAAAAGAGTTTAATGGGCCTTAAAAAAATTATTGACGGATTCGCTTCCTTGAAGAGTTTTCATGACATGATGAAAGTATTGCTTATATTTTATTATACATTTTCACGTTTCAGACGAAGTTTACAAAAACGTATTTTTTCCTATATTATTTTTAAAAAACTTGTTCTCGGGTAAACCTGGGTTTTCATCATAGCCACGGACTAAGTCAAGTAACTGATGAGTTGAGGATGTTATAAGTTAATTTAATACGATGTTTGAAATCTTTTGCGATGTTGTAAGTATAAAATTAGGAGCATGGTGTAGTTCAGAGTTCGTCTTTTACCGCTGTTATCCTTACACAGCGGCCGCGAGTGTTGGAGATGACAACAGTTGCCTCTGGATGATTTTCAGGAGATGAAGTCTGCTGGTTCGAGAAAATAATTCCCCAGATATTTGTTTCTGAGGTACGCGAGTGCATCACATTCCCAAAGTATGTGATGAACTGTTTCCTCCCGAAAATCACACTTTCGACAACGAGGGTTGTCTTCAGTTCTCATGCTGGTCAAGTGTTTTTTCAGTCGGCAGTGTCCAGTAAAGATCCCGAATACGACATTAATCTTCCTTCTTTCCATGTTCAAGAGTTTATTTGTCCTCTTAGTACATGTTCCAGATGTCAAATTCTTAGAATGCACCATTTTTTTGGTTCCCTTCCAATATCTCGCATGCTCCTTCGAGAATCATTCACCAAGGGCTCCTCTCGCCGATGTGTACGGGATACTGCAGTAGGGTTCCGGGCCAATCAGAAGCTGTGAAGCTCCCATCTTAGCCAGTGCATCTGCTTTCTCAGTACATTCAATATCTTCATTGCCGGGAAGCAAACTCTTTAAATGCAAGAGCCTTAAGTGCTACTTGACTGTCAGAACAAATGTAAATGTGCTGGCCTTTATAGGCTTGCTAACAAATTTCCGCCAGGCAAGCTTCAATAGCTAGTATTTTGGCCTGGAAAACTGTAGGGAATGTGCCCAGTGCTCTTGTTATATGAGCTTTGGGCTTTTTCACATAGGTTTGAGCCCCTGTACCCAAGGAGTCTTTAGAGCCGTCTGTGTACCAAACAAGACCTCCTGGTGAAAATAATTCTTCCCTTTTCCCTTCATGATGCCATCCTTCCCTTTCAGGGAAGATGATCTTGAAGGGTTTCATGAAGGATAATTTCCTCAACATAACATCAGTTTGCATAGCGAGAATATTACCCTCGCATAGCATGCGCTTACTGATATCATGTAGATATGTCACCTCAACATCTCTAAGTTTTTCCTCTACTAGGAGTCTATAGACTTCCGCAGCCGCAATCTTCCTTCTGAAAAGGTGCGGCGGCGGGATGTCCAGAATGACCTCAAGAGCTGATTTTTGTGTTGTTTCCATAGCACCAGTGATCGCCAACCAGGAAACACTTTGAAGGCTTTCCAGTTATTTTATAGCACTAATCAACTCCTTGGCAACCAGGTCGTTGATGCATATGCTATTATGGGTTTAATAATCATTGTATATAACCAGTAAGTAATCCTGGGTTTTGAGCCCCAGGTTTTCCCTATTGCGCATCTATAGGCCCAAAAAGCCATCTTAGCTATATTGACCATTGCGTCAACATAGAGTTTTGAGCTTAATTTAGGGTCCAATATTACTCTTGAATACTTTGCTGATGTCGAAAATTCTCCAAGGGTTGATTAAATATAAACGAGACTTTGTTTATAAAAGTCTATTGGTATGAAACATAGATACAAAGGAGTGATATTATTTTTCTGCATAATCTTCCCTTTTGAAAACACACTTTTACCACCTGATCGGAAGTTTCTTGATGCCCTCTTTGTGAAAAGAAGGCGGGCGTTTCATGAGCCAATAGCGCACATAAACCTCCAACCCTGCATGGTCCATAAAACGCTGTCCTCTCAACGCTTTTTTCATGGGTCTAAACATGTGGTCGTCACATAGACTTAGGTCTGGACTGTAGGCAGGATGTTACACTGCAGCCCAAGAAATTTCATCCAATTGTTGACGCGTTATATTCGCTGTGTGTGGCCTGGCGTTGTCGTGGAGCAAAATCACGTACTTTATCGATTGGCGTCGTCTTTTGTCCAGTAAGCAGCCTTAATATCTGTAAGATGATGATGTTTTAAGCACTGCCATAACTCATTTCAAGTTAAGCAGGAATTTCAACGATGGTGATTCAACGGTCGCCTTCCACCATGTCGCGAACTGCGGAAATGTTGCTTTGGTTCACAGTCGTCTTGGGACGGCGGACGGGTCTCTCGTTTTCAACCTTCTCTCGTCCCTCAGTGAAAGTTTCATGCTAAAAGCGTATGCGGGCCTTTGAGAGTGTGGATCTCCCAGGACTGTTTTCACCATCTTCGGAGAATTTCAGCAGAACGGATCCCTTCCTTCCTCAGGACTTTTATTATAATCCGGTGCGCAACGGACGGATGGACTTCATTCTCAGTCATCTTTTCTCAGACTTCCGTGCTGATTCAACACAGTTTTCAGCTAGGGTCACACTCTCATCATTCCCCCCCCCCCCCTCCAGAAAGTCCCACTGCCGTGCATCATCTTCTCCGGTCCACAGAGAAAAAGTCTTGTTTATATTTGAACCACTCTCGTACTTCCCTAATGTAGAACTTAAGATTTCTAAGGTCAGGAAGCTTCCTTCTTTTCGTAAAATGCATGAGTTCCGTCTTGTCCGGGATAAGAGATAAGCAACGGTGTCTGAACCATTGCTCCACTATGTTGAGCGCTCACTGCATGAGATCCACTAAGGTGACCTCATGCTTCCCTGTTACCAGGATCGCCAGGTTTCCTTCATAGCCTTGTGTGTGAAAAGCCGATTCTTTCATAATACGAATCAGATTATCAATGACAAGCGCCAACCAGGTGGATTAAAGGAATCCTCCCTGTGCGCATCCCCTTGAAACTTTGGCCTCCACTTTAATACCATGTAGCGAAGTATGTACCGTTCTGCTTTTCAACATGGGGTGCATCCACCTGTTTACGGTGTCACTAACTCCGTGTGTTTCAGAAGAACCGTATATGGATTCAGTTAGGGTGTTACTAAATGCCCCCTCTATGTCTAGAAACGCTGCAATTGCTACTTCACTTTGCCGCATTGTATTATTAATGCGGGAGGTAAACGAATAGAGAGCGCCTACGGTAGATCTGCATTTTGACAGGCAAATTGATTCCAATGGAGAGGTTTTTTCGTTAGGATTTCCTCTTTCAAGTAAAATCCTACTAATTTTTCTAGTTTTTTTCAGCATGAACGAAGTTAAGTTGATCGGTCTAAAGGATTTTGCCTCATAGTAGCTATCCTTATCCGGCTTTGGAATAAATATTGCCTCAACCTTTCTCCATGTTCCTGGTGTGTATCCCATTGTTAAGCATGCCCGAAAGATGCCGCACAATGACCCACCAAGGACTGAAATCCTTCTCCAATTAATGCTTTTAATAGTTTGAATTGTTTAACTACGCATCTAATTTTTCATGAGTGACAATACAACTGGATTTCAATAGCCGTCTCAAACCATTTGACCCGAAGGCAATATGAATGCCTTCAGTTGACATGATGAGTTATCCCTTAAGATTCTCTGAAGTTTAGAAGTGTCAGGTATATTCTCGATTTCCTGATTTCGTATCTCATTTTGTATCTCATTATTATATCTTGTTAAGGTTGCCTGCACAAGTCTCAATTCCCATTTTTTTGGCCCTGTTAAAAAGGCGTCGAGTGTCCTTTTTCAGGTCACGCAGTCTAGTATTTCACCAGGGTGGATCTCTATCTCTTTTATTAATACAAATAGGACAATTGTCCTCATACGCTTCGATCATACCTTTGTGTAGGATGTCGACAGCAAATTCTATTCATTCGATCGACTTGATTATGCCCGGTATAGCGCCCAGCAAACTATTGATGATCTAACAGGGTCGTATCCGACGACACATGCCATCCCTTGAAAACTTCGCTAATACTTATCGAACATAAGGTCAAATCAATTACCTCGTGATATCAAGATGTGAGGAAGGTAGGTGTATTACCCTGATTCAATAAAATGTATTCAGCATTTACGAGGTGATCTAATAAAGATACGCCCCTGTGATTGATGTCCTTACAACCCAAGGCGAACGATCTGCGTTAGCATCACATCCGATGCGCAATGGCCATCCTTTAGCACAGAAGTAGTGCAACAGATTTCGCCATTCCTCAGATGGCGGGTCGTAGAGCCAAGTTGTAGGTACACTGAGGTCACCATAGGTTGGCGACTGCCTCATAAATGGCGCTCATTATTTATTGCCACCAAGTCTCTAGAAAAGAACATTGGTAATCCAATAAATTTAATATCGCATCTGACATAAAGTGCTGCCCTAGGTGTTTCTACAGAACTATCATAAATAAGTGATTCGCTCTTGTTACTTAATCCTCTAACTTTCGCCTTGTGAGCCCAGTGTTCTTGTGTTAAGGCAAAAGTCGTTTGTTCCAGTGTCAAATATCTGTTTAAGATACCAGATGCTCCTTTAGGGCGGTGAAGATTTATCTGCATAAACATCCAGACTGGAAGGGGGACCTCGAGTGTCCATTTTAACTTCCAGTTGTCTCTTCCACCTTTTCCGAAGACAAATCCGGAGCTCTGTCTACGGGTGTAACTTTGGGTTTTGAGAGGATCTACATATTGATTCTCTCGAATCCATAGTGAGGCTTGCAGTCGATCTTCTTGAGACTCTCGACCAATCCTGGCTCTGCAGTTATTACAAGTTGGGTAGCTTGACTACTCGTCTTGGCATCGATAACCTCTAATCCTCCCGTTGTCATGGTTGGGTTTTGGACTGCTATCCTTTCAAGTACTGCTGCTGGTTCCCCGAATACATTAGAAATCCAAGCCAGGATCTTTACTGGCCTTGAGTGGTCTTTGCTGTCCATCACTTTGGTCTTAGCTCCCACCCAAGGTTGTAATCAGCCAAAAGCTTTAATGAGCCAAGTTCAAGACACTTTGTTTGAACAGATGACGATAAGGGTATCATTTTTAAAGGAGCAATCTTTAAATCTTAGGATGACTTCTACAGCCCATGTGTAAATTTTGGACTTAGGCCATTTCTAACAACGGGCGCAGTACTGCGCCTGTAATGGCTAGCTACAGCTGGCTGACCAGTACGGGCATAGTACTGGCTGAAACCCAGGCATAGTACTGCGCCAGTGCTGGAAAACCAACACTGGCATACAAGCGCTGGCCCTGTGCTAGTAGAACTCTGGCCTAATGAATGACGGCCAACCCGTTTCTTACGGAGTTACGCCAATCGTCGGTTCAATACTGGCACTTTACGGGCCCAGTAAAAAACGCTGACAATGGCCACAGGTGGAATTTTCCTTACTCTGCCGGAGTTCACCACCGTCGCAACACTGGCTCAGTACTGGTCACCAGTACAGATAATCCGTCATTCGCCAAGTACTGGCTAACGGCTGGCTCCACGATCGGCGCAGTACTATGCCGACAGTATAAATATTTGAAAAAACTTTTAAATACGTTTAAAAGTATGGTTCATGTGTTCTACAGTGTCTAAATACTATAAATACAACTGTCGTGAAAACAACTTTTTTCCTGTTTTTTTTTTAAGACAAAAATTCTAAGTTCCATCTTTATGTAAAATTATAAATGTTCAGAAAAAATTACATTTTATGTCAATCTTAAACATGGTAAAATGGTCTAAAACACCTAAAACTCAAACCTTACACGAAAGTTTAAATAAATTTGTTATTAAAAAATTGTCAAAGTTCACGATCAAATTTCTAAGTTCCGTCGTTAAAAATTTTAAATGTTCATAAAAAATTACATTTCCTGTCATTGTAGAAAGTTGTAAAGTAGTCTAAACCGCCAAAAAACGAAATATTACACGAAGAAAAATTGTAATCGATTTAAATTATTTATTTTAAAATTATTTTATTGATATTCCTGTTAACAGTTCGTATATTTTAGATTTACATATCGTCGTATAATAATAAATATTTAATCAGTAAAAAAGAGTTTAAAATTTGGTGTTTTAACTTTTTTGAGCTGTACCTTATGAGGATGGATTTTTTCATCGAGTTTCAACTTGTAGGTTTAGCGCAATGGTTAAGACTCCCGACTGCTAGGCGATAGATTTAGGTATAGATGTAGGTTCGTTACCCCGTAGCGTTAGAAATTTTATTTGTAATATAATATTTAAGAATGTAATATATGTATTTACTTTACACAGGACCATTAATATTCAAAGTCAAAATACTCGCAATCAATTAATATTTATTTTTTATATACCTTTTTGTCATATCGTTAGAGTATAGCAGTAGTATGATGAATGGATAAAGTAGATGCGTCCTAAAAACAATTCAATGATTTTTTATCATTCTTTAAATTAACTCCAGCATTTTCGTACGCCAGGAGTTTGCCAGTACTGGCACAGTACTGCGCCTATTGTGAATTTTCTATTGTGGCAGTACTGCGCCAGCATCGATATTCAGTACTGGGCCAGCACTGGCACCCCAGTACAGAATAGCGTTATCATCCCAGAGATATGCCAGTATAGGTACCAGCACTGGCTGCCAGTAACTTGCCAGTACTAGCCGGTACTGGCGCAGTACTGCGCCTGTTGTGAATTTCCCATTGGGAGGTTGCATCCCTTCGATTTTCTTCTATAATGCCGCTTTAATTGCCTTAGCCTAGTCGTCATCGACTTTGGTTATTGGGAACCCCTCGGTGACTATGGCCATTTTCAGGTGACGTTGAAGAGCCTGGCTGTAGGAGACTGTTGGATCCTTCAGCCGCATCTTCTTCTGTTCCCTCATTTCATTCGGTGTGCTGCTATCGGAATGGAGTTTCAACCTGGAAGACTGATATTTGTTTCAAGCATTTACCAATTATTTAAACAAATAATTATTATTTACTCGTAACTTTTTCTTAAAAGGAGGTGCAAAACTCTAGTTTGTCGAAAATGTGGTTGCCTTTGTCACTCATTACTAAATATTCCGTCATTTAGATATTACTATCGCATTCTCTAAAAAATTCGTATTTGTGTCAATACTTTTTTTTGTTTAAACAATTTCCTTCTTTTGCTATAATTAATGCAATAATTTGTCATTTTTAAGAGCAAGAGTTTATGTGCGATCAAAAATCTAATTGTTTAAACAATCGATTAAAGCTTAATTGTAAATTTTGATGGAAATGCGATAAAAAATCTGATTCTTTTTCTAAATTTATTTGAGTATGTCGCTTATTGTTCAAAAACTCAAGGTTATACAAATTATTTGAATAATTAATGTGAATTTGTTCAAACAATTTTTTCACATTGTTCATTAAAAGTTTTTTTTTCAGTAAGATTTCATTCTATAAAAAAATGCCAATGTTCAATTTTATCGTTCTGAAATTATTTCTTTAATTTTTTCCTTTAAATCAACCTCGCAAACTGATGACCTTGGTCCTCCGGAAGCTTAAAGAAAGTTTTTGAACAAATTTTCATGATCAGTATTAAAAAAATCGTTTAAACAAAAATTAATTTTGAAAAGAATTTGTAGAAAATTTAAATATTAAACAATAACAGACACACTTAACTAAATTAATTAATTAAGAAGAAAATCAATAAGAGCGCTTATGGATTTATGGAACCCATCAACTTGAAATGCGTTTTCCTCAAGAAGGATTTTTTCGAATTTTCAACTTCAAAATTACACAATACTCGTATGATAATTTTGGAATGCGGCACATTTTTATATTTTATTTTAATTTCTGACAGTTACTTTTTGATAATTTATCAGTAGTTCAAAGTTAAATATAAAATCTTGAAGTAACTTAATATTTTTTTTAATCTCAAAATTTTTTTTCGACTTTGTTTAGTTCGATGATTATAGTATTACGAAAAATCGGAAATAAATAAAAGTTTTGAGCAATACTTTTTAAATATACTAACTCCTCACCCTACAGGTTTTTTGTTAAATAAATATTTTTTTTAAAATAGAATTGAATTTGACTTATTACAAAATACCATTTTTGCTGTACAAAAAACATTCTTAAAATGGACAGTTATTAATTTATACAATTCTTTTATAATACTTTTTCACTTAGTTTTAATATGAAATAACAATTCCTAAACTATTTGAAAGGAATAAGCAATAAAGAAAAGTCAAGTGCAAAGTCAAGATGCAAAGTGCAAAGTTAAGATTTAGGGAGTTAGAGGATTTCAAATTTTGAGACCCGACTTTTTTGAAATAACATTATCTCCCGAACCGCTGATTAAATTTGAATGATTTTTGCAGATGTAGGTTGTAATTTATAGGCATTTTTAATTCAATTTAAAAACACTAACATTTTGGAAAAGGGGCTAAAAAAATAAAATTATTTTAATTTTACGCTCAAAAGCGTATTTTTAGTTTTTTGTTTAAATATATATTTCGATTTCTTATAATTTTCTGCGTCGATTAAAAAACGACAGGCACAGTGGTGCGAAATCAAATAACAAAGTTAAAAATAACTTTTAAAACGTAATTTCTAATTCATTTTAGATTTTTTTTTAAATTAAGAACTAATTTTAGAAATAATATGTGTAAGAGCTTTTTGAATTGCTATTGTTCAAAATTTTATGTTAATGCAAATAACGAACAAATGTTGATTCTTTCCTTTTTCTGCTATGTTTTTGTAAACAGCTTTCTATTTGTTAATTTTATAAAAAAATTATATAAACAAATTGTAGAAATAAATAAATACTGTGGACATTTATATGCAGAGACTATAAAGGGACACTTTTATGATCAACTATACCTTGTCGATAAAAGCAAGTTATTGTATCGTCAAAATATTACTTTAAAAACGAACAATCAATAGTGTTCACTATTTGATATTATAATTTGTTTATAACAAATCACATTACTTATAAAAAATTTTGCTTGCACACACCTCTGTGCATTAAATCAAAGAGATACTGAGCATCCGAAACTTGTTTACCAAAAGATAGAAGGAAAAAGGTAACAGTCAACATTTTGATAGCTATTTACATTCACAAAAAGTTTTGAATAATAACAATTCAAAAATCGCTTGCACATATCAATTCCAAATTTGAATCTTAATTTTTCTAAGAAAACAAAATCTACAATCAATTAGGAATTGCATTCTAAAAGCTATTTTGAACTTTGTTATTTGATTTCGCCCCACTTTGCCTGCCGTTGCACTTGGATAAGTGATGCCGCAAAACTGCACTAAAAAATTAATATCTTTGAAATTTAAAAAGTTTTATATTTTTTGACCCCTTCTTGAAAATGTTTTTGAATTACATTCAATATGCCTATAAATTATACACTATACATAAAAATTAAAAATCGTTAGACCACCCTACAACTCTGATATTCAGGAAATGGATTGACTCATGTACTCTGCTGTTCACGTTTCCAATATTGTGTTATTATGTTCTTAAATAAGAAAATAATATAATAACATTATTTAGTATTAATAGTTATAAAAACCAATTTACATCCACACTTGTTACGCTTACTTTGTTTTCAAAACAAAAATAATTCAAATATTTTGTAGCAGAAAGCTTCAAATGTATGATATCGTAAATTTCATCGTATACGATCCCAAATTACGATATCGTATACGATCTTGTATAGGATGTCGCATACAATATTGTATACAACGTCGGATACAACATCGAATACAACATCGTAAACGATATTGTAATTTTAATAGAAACCCGCAAAAATTTTCAAATGCGAAGATTCAAGTGTTAATATTGATTTAAATGATGTTTTTGTGCATAAAATACCATTGGCCCAGTAGACCAACAAAACTAAAAAGGAAACCTAGGTAGGTGTCTGCCTCCGATTTTCTTCGTTCTCACATATGTTGTAGTACTCGAAAAACTAAGCGACACGTTTTTTTCTTATCTGTTCGAATCAGGGTTTCGGGGCTACTAAATACCCAGTTAATTGTTTCACGTATAATATGATTTTCTCAAATTTGTCGAAACATTTTTAGGGGGGTGAACTACCCCAAAATTATTTTTGATTACACAGAAAATTGTCAAACAGGAGTGAATTACGGCCAAAAAATTTGGAAAAAATACATGTTGCTCGCGATAATTAAATGAAGTCTACATTTTTTGTGCATTTTACAAAAAATTCTGGGTGAGTGGTTACCTCCCCCCCATGAAACAATTTTTCGTGAAAATTTAAGGTAAAAATTCAGAAAAACGTAAACTTTATTTGATTATCGCGAGCAAGATATATTTTTTTGCAAATTTTTGGAACTGAATTTACTCCTGTTTGACAATTTTTCATGCAATCAAAAATAATTTTGATGACGTTCACCGCCCTAAACATTTTTCGACAAATTTGCGAAAATCACATTTTTTATCTTTCACTATGAAGAAATTTTCCTAACTGGTTTTGCTCGCAAAAGCTACTTTATTTTAGGAAAACGAAATAAAATTTTATCCAGGGTGGTTACCCATTAGAAAATGATTTTTCGTGAAAATGTGAAAGTGTGTAAACTTTATTTAATTATCACGAGTAATATATACTTTTTCAACATTTTTCAGCCTGAATTTAATCTTGTTTGGCAATTTTGTGTGTAATGAGAAATATTTTTAGGGCAGTTCACCCCTGTAATAGTTTTTTGAAATAATCATTTTATTTATGTCTCACTATGAGGTAATTTTTGTAATTGGTTTTGTTCTCAAAAGCTGCTTTATTTTAGAGGAACATAATAAAAAATATATTTTTTCCAAATGTTTTGGCTGGAATTTACTCCTGTTTGACAATTTCCTGTGCAATGAAAAGTAATTTTAGGATAGTTCGCCCCCCCCCCCTGCACATTTTTCGACAAATTTCAGAAAATCACTCTTTTGATCTCTCATTGTGGTGAAATGTTTCCAGTCAGTTTAATTGGGAGGCATACCGCTATTATATGTGAAACAATTCACTTGTGAGTACATGTAAGTTACAACAAAGATCAGAGTCCAGCAGTGGCCCTACCTAGTGATGCAATATCAGTGTCAAAATATGTGCAATATCGATATTTTTGAACCAATAAGTCGATATTTGATAGACTATGATAGAATATGTGAAGACTAATAAAGCTTGCTGAATAATTTTATCAACATACCTCAAGAGCATGAGACTCAAAAAGATTTGGCGATCGGCAGGCCGCCGCCGCCTCGCAAATTAATTCATGATACGGAGTTGAAGCATTCTTATATCCTTAGCGATTAATCTCATTTGCGAGAAAGGGTAGCACTAGCGCTGCACAACGACCAAATGCGGAACTAATGCTCTCAATCGGCCTGCGCGGCTGAAGGGGCATTAGTAGAGGGAAATTTAAATTAGTACCCAGATAACTTTCGAAAGACTATTTAGATTAGGGAACATTTACATATTACGTAACATTATTTTTGACCTGTTTAACCCCCCTCCCCCATGTAACAGTACCTGACATTTCGTTTGTACGCCCCCCCCCCCACACACACACACCTTTCACCGCCGTGACGTAACATTTTTGGTATTATATTTAAAACATAATAGACGTTTTCTAATGAAAAAAAGGTTTTGTTAAATGAAGTATTATCTAGAAATAAATAAAAGAATATTTTGATGTAACGCTGAATGCTTTTTCAATATTTTTTTTAGTCATACAAAAATTGAAGATATTTAATGAAAGTATTAATTGAAATTCACCAATTGAAAACTTTTTTCAATACCATAAAGAACACAAAATTATATTAATAATAATACAATATAAAATTTTCAAATAAGTATTTGTTAAAAGTTTTTGAATATTGAATTTGAGCTGAAGTTAAATTCTGAGAATTGAGAACAAAAAAATAAGTAAGATCTGTTTGTTTTTAAATTTAAATAAATATAATTTGGTAAGATTCTTGAGAAATTTAGAAAAGATTTTTGAATATTTCAGATTTGTCAAAAAATAATCTAGAAGATTTTAAAGCACTTTTTTTATTTTATAGGATTTTACATAATATTAGGAAAAATTCGAGCCTTTTTGAAAGATGTTTAAGACCTTTAGAAGTTTGGAAGAAATCAAGAAATATTTGATAAATTTTCGGAAATGTTTACAAGTTTTTAAATATTTCTAATCTATTTAAATTGTCTTAAATGCCTAAAAATATTTGTAACTGAGTCCTATGTTTCTTAACATTTTGAAAAATAATTCAAAATTTAAAAAAATTGACTTATAATCTTCTAAAATTTCCCCGAAATTTTAAGAAAATTTGTTTATTCTCTTAAAACCTTTCGAAATTCTTTTGAAGCTTCTGAAGTTTATTTTTGAAATCTTAAAGAATCTACATTTCTAAAAATTTTGTAAAGTTTGAAATTCTTTTTCAATCTGTTCCATTCTTCTAAATATTTATTGAATTCACTCGATTTTTTTTATCTTACCAAATTGAAACATTTTGCTTTAAAATCTTCTACACTCTTTTTCAAAATTTTAGGAAATCGTTTGATATGCTTAAAAACCTTTTTTAATTTTCTCTTAAAGTTCATTTTTCAAAATTCAAAATCATTTAAAATTTTCACATTAGTCTTAAGAAAATTCTTTTTTTTAATCTTTTCAGACCTTCTCAACCTTCCAATCTTTAAAAATTATTCAAATTTTTTCTGATTTTTTTTTTAATTCTGCTAAATAAAAAAAATGCCTTTAAATTTTTTAGATTCTTCCTTGACAATTTTTGAAATCTTTTAAGGCCATGTGACGAGTGGGGCACGTGACCGTATTCCTACCTTACCGTCACTTTTTTTCAAAATCAACTTACGTTCACAAGAAAAGCGATATCGAGTTGAAAATTTGGGATGATAAATAAGGAGCGATAAGAAAGGCGGCTCTGGTCCTAAATTTTTGAAATTATGAAAAAAGTTTTTTTTGTAAATAATTTTTTTTTTGCTTTTTTCATGATTATTAAAATTTAGAACCAGAGCCGACTTTCTTATCGCTCCTTATTTATCATCCCAAATTTTCAACTCGATATCGCATTTCGTGTCAACGTAAGTTGATTTTGAAAAAAAGTGTCGGTAGGGTAGGAATCCGGTCACGTGACCCACTTGTCACATGGCCTTAAAATGTTTTGAAATCTTTTTAAATAATCTTTTAAAATTAATTTTTAAAAATAACAAGTTATTTTAATTTTTCCTAGGAACCTAAAATTTTTGTTTCTTTCTCGTGAAATCTTATAAAATTCTTGAACAATCTTTACAAGTTTTAATTATTTTTTAAACGTTTCAAAATTTATGAATATCTTTTAATCTTACTCAATTTTTTCTAAAGTTACATAATATGGCAAAATTGCAAATTTTGCTTTGAAGTCTTGTATACAGTCGTTTTACAAATTTTAGGAAATAATTAAAAAATTTGTTTGATTTTTTTCAATTTTCTCTTAGAATTCATTACAAGACAATCATTTAAAATTTTCCCATGAATCTTAAGTATATTTTTTTCATTCTCTTGACACCCTACAAAATTTAGTTCACCTAAAAATTTTTTAAATCCTGAAAAATTAAAAAAATTGTCTCAAAGTCTTCCATATTCTTTTCCACACATTTTGAAATCTTCAAAACTTAAAATTATTCGCTTAAAATAAAACCTGAACGCATCTAATTTCTTTCGAATTCTTCAAAAAATATTTTGCTTATAATTTAATTTTTCTTATCTCTTTGAAAATGAAAGAAAGTTTACAAATTATAGTGTGGTAGCGGGATGTTAAGAACAGAATCTTTTCCCATTATAAATAACTCATTTACAATTTAAATTTTCTCTTCTATCAATAATTTTTAGAAATAGGTATCCCGGAATCGATTAAAATTAATTATGTATTTTAATTGAAATTACGTATGAACTTAAATCAAATTTCAAATACTCGCGGGCTTTCATAAAGGGAGGAATCGGAGTCGAAGATTCTATTTCCAAGGTTGATTATTCGATTGCCGGAACCGATACATTTTTCCAGAACCGACAATCAAGAAAGAATCGAGAACTAAATTTTATGATGAAGCAAAATTATTTATTTAGAAATTTTGATATACAAAGTTGATAGTGCAGAAAATTCATAAATTAAAAATGTTACGTAATCGGCTAAAAATACCTTCTCCCCCCACATGACAGACCGTAACGAAACTCGAACCCCTTCCTTCCTTTTCAATGATACGTAATATGTGAACGCTCCCTTACGTTGAAATTTTACACACAATTTAAAGCAACAAAAAGAAAGATCGAGTTCGTTAACCAGCATTTTTTACCAATGGTTCTGGTTTCAACCGTAAAAAAGTAATCAAAAATTCAATTTCGCAGTCACACTATAAAACATACGAAAAAAGATCAATCAACAAAAATTATGCACCAAAAAAAGAGCCATACATTTTTTTCCAAATCACTTTTTGATAGGATGTGTAGTTTTTATTTTAATCGTAAAAAATAACATAAAAAATGAAAAAATTAAAATTTTTTGAAAAATGACGCAAGCTATGAAAAAAATGAACAGAAAAAAAGTTGTTCACCCAAAAAAGGGCTACAAATTTGTTATAAATTAGATGTTTAAAACATGCACAGTATTGAAATTAAATTAAAACCTAATATATGTTGACCTGCTTAGATTCAATTGAGTTAATACAATCATTGAATTATTTTCTTATTGCTATAATTGACCATTACTAAAAAATTTTCTCTCTAAAGGCTTGAATGCTCTCAAAATTCTGTATATAAAATGAGCCCAGGATGAATTTGGAAAAATTTGAAAACATCTTTTCTGTAGGCAAATAAAAATTTAATAAATATATATTTTAAGGAACTTTTATAGAAACTTTACGGTTATATGTTTCATATATTCATAAACCCGAAAAATAGGTTTAAAACAAGCCCAAGAATATTAGCAAATATTGATTATTACGGAAGTTGTTGAAAATTTAAGAAAACATTGAAATGGACACTATTTTTGCAATGTTTATTCAAAATATAGACAAATTTGCTACATCCTGGGCTTATTTTATACAGAATTTTGAGAGCATTCAACCCTTTAGAGAGAACAAATTTTAGCTCTGACATAATTAAAATTAAGAGAGCTTTATCAGTCATCAAAAAAGAGGTGGTCGTAAACTTTCGCACGATAGTGTATTTTTGAACAAAGTTATGTGTTGCTAATTTCAATTTTTTTAACTTCAATTAGATTCGGAAGCTGTAAATGATATCTTTATACTGTAATATATTGCATTTGGTCGGTGTGCAGCGCTAGTGCTACCCTTTCTCGCAAATGAGATTAATCGCCAAGGATATAAGAATGCTTCAACTCCGAACTACGAATTAATTTGCGAGGCGGCCGCGGCTTGCCGATCGACATACCTTTTTGAGGTTCGAGACGTTAATTAACGTTTTTCGGACTTAAAAAAATAAATACATTTTTTTCGGAATAACATTCTCTTGAGGAATGTTGATAAATTATTCAGAAAATTTAATTATCCCTCATTGATGTTTAAAAATCTCCACCCCTCAACAAATTTTTCTTTCAAATGTAGCAGGTAAAATGTTTGGGCCTAACATTTTTTTAATACAAATAAAATTTTTTAATAAAGTAGATTTGTGTGAATTAGAACTATTTTCATTTAAAAAATGAATTCTCTGTCGAAAATTTGTCGCATTAATTTACTTTTTTTAAAAACCAAAAAATCGCAGCGGACATGAATCTATGCTTTAACCTAGGTTTAAGTATAGGTCTAAACCTAGGGCAGACCTGGTTTTTTCTCCCAGCCACTTGGACGAAGTCCTAAGAAAAGACCAGGTTTTTTCGGGAAGTGTGCTATGTGGGTAAGTGTTCTGCAGATATAACGGGAAATATCGATCAAAGTCGCTTAGTTTTTCGACTACTACAACTTATGTGAGAACAAAGAAAATCAGAGGCGGATACCTACCTAGGTTTCCTTGTAAGATTAAAAAAATTTAATATTAACTATTTGCGATTACATTCAGGATATCTTTACTTCGGAACAATAACTTTAGGGTTCACTGACAAAAATTTGATAATTAAAAATATCTATATTTCTTCTTACAGAACGAAGTCTACCGAAGCCTACTAATTTCGAAGGATCTGGGTCCTCACAGTAAAAAAAAAATGTTCAAAATGATACCGAAAACAATATCATTTTGATATGCAACAAAAATGATACCGAAATCAAGATCATTTTGATTGGCTGGAATGAATGGTCGACTTTTGAGATCATAATGATCTGATGCGGGATCATGTATCAAAGCAAACCAAGATGGCTGACGTTCTTAGAGTACTTTAGCTCATATGCGAGCTTCTTATGGTTTCTGATCGTACAGTGTACTTGAAAAGTTAAAAAATTAACGAATTCTGATATTATAAAATATCATCTGTTAAGTGTAGTTGTCACTTGCGTGTGGTTATATACAATTTTTAGGTTATGTCGTTATGACATCGGCGCCAAAAATTGGCGGCCATTTTGTTTAGTCTGACAAATGACCCAAAAAAGATGATCAGGATGATCCGAATGGACAGATCATTATGATCTCGAGAGTCAAATGATCGTTGGAGTAAAATGCTCTGCAACAAAATTGATCCTATTTTTTTACTGTGCTCGTCATCCCAGCGCGGTCTACCCAGGATATCGGCGCGATGGCTCCCGGAGAGTCCCCAGCCCAACCCCATTCTAAAAAAAACAGCTCTGAAAAAATGTACGCATGTTGCGTGGACCGTGATGCGAGTCATGCAACTCTTGGTTAGATTAGACGGTAACGCTCCGAGCTAAAAAGTCTAAAAGTCTAAAAAAAGTCTAACTAAAAAGTCCTGGCACGATTCCTGCTGTCAATATTTTATGCCAATTTCTTTTTATCACAATTTTTTAAAATTGTAATTGACTATTGAATTTTTCAAATCAAGCTGAAATATCAATTTTTTATATGAAAAAATTGGGGGTTTCAACCCTTATCACTTCCGAAGACAATATTTCGAAAATAAGTCAGCACCAAGACATTCTTGGAAAATTTGGCAAAAGCTCGGGATACCTATGTGGCCCGCCAAACAAAATTGAATATAAGGTCAACCACCTTTTATGGACGACCTTAAACTTTTTGCTTCCTCGAAAGAGGACCTCAACATCCTTGTGGAGGCGGTAAATAGGTACTCTAAAGCGATTGGCATGAGCTTCGGACTGGACAAGTGTGCCTGCGTCCACCTACACCAAGGAAGACTAGAAACTACATCATCGCGTCACGATCAGGATGTTCAACTCATAGGCGGAAATACCATTCAACATCTTGGTATTGGAGAAACATATACATATCTTGAAATACCGCAAGCGGAAACCCAAGATGTGCGTGTGTTAAAAACGGCCCTTGGAAAAAGGTATCGCCAAATTCTCAGAAAAATTCGGGTTTCCGAATTATCTCGAAAGAATAAGATCCAGGCGACCAATATGCTGGCCGTTCCTATACTGCTCTACACGTTTGGTGCAGTAAAATGGAACGTCGATGAGTTGAAGCAACTTGATCGAAGCACACGCAAGATGATGACAATTCGTCCAAGTCATCATCCTAGATCTTCCGTACCTCGAATATACCTCCCTCGAGATAAAGGGGGTAGAGGCTTTCTGAGCTCAGAGTGCCTTCATCGCAGAACGGTTCTGGCTACAGCCTGTTCAGTTCTAAACAGCACAGATTCTATTATGCGACTCGTACATCAACATGAAGTCGTCAATCCTGCTGCGTTTCTATACCGTGCCGCAGATAGGGCTGCAGAGGAGCTTGGCCTCCCATTTGATTCCAGCGACATTACACATGGCCTAGCATCACTAACACCTTTGGTGCTCAAAAGTCGTGTACAGGAAGCAGAACATACGCTTCTACTAAGAGAACATGCTGACAAGCCCCTTCATGGTAAATACTACGGCATTATACGTAGAGAAGAGCTCTCGATGGGTCTGTCCAAAATGTTTCTCAAATCTGCTGGATTAAAATCGGAGATTGAGGGATTTCTTTCTGCCTGTCAAGGCGGCGTTATAGACACCTTAGTTTACCGTGAGCGCATAATGGATATACCTGTAGGCGATACCAACTGCCGAGCGTGCAAGCAAGAGCCACAATCACTTGGACATGTTCTCAGTGGATGCTTAAAATATGCATGCTACGGGTACATAGAGAGACACAATGCGGCTCTAAAAGTGTTATATTACCATCTTAGGCACTTTTATGGTATTGATCTATTGCCCGTCTTGCCATACGCCCAGGGGGAACTCGAGTCCGTTGTGGAGAATGATCAGTGTAAGATTTACTGGAATTTCTCATTCTCCACCACTTAACGTATCAGTGCTAAGAAGCCTGATATTGTCCTCCATGATCTGAAGACCAAGATCATTTACGTGATTGAATTCTCGGCACCAGCCGATGGTAATATCACGGCAAAGGTGGAAGAAAAACGGGCGAAATATCAAGCACTTCTTTTCGAGCTGAGCAGGCTGTACCAAGGCTACAAAGTCCATCTTGTAGTTCTCATAATCGGCTGTCTTGGAGGTATGCAAAAGGCTGCTCTTCTGGGATTACTTCGTCTGCTCCGTCAACACTGTTCCTCATAACATTCTACAAAGATTGGTAGCTGAAAAAAAGTATCCAGAGGTGAAAACTTCATCTGCAACTGTCCCGTCTGCCGCGTAAGGTCATCCGCGGCTAGAGACCTGACTCCAAGGAACAGTGTTGCACGATGTTATCTCGCGTAAATTTCCCGCTCTTGCTAACGTTCTAGGACAGAAGGAGCAGAAGCGATGACGTACACGTTCCAGTTGCGTCGGGATTGGTTGCTTTAAAGAACCATGATCGTAGCTTCTGGAGCCTACAACTTCTCACATATAGAAAATGTTTTTTATTTATATTCTGTTTTTATATCATTTTCTATTACTATTTATTTATATTTGAGTATCGATTTGATTCTTGTTATATTATTTTTATATTATACATTTTTATTTCATATGAAAATAATAATAACCAAAATATAAATGTTCGAATAAATGAAGAAACATGAGAGTTCTCTATAAAAAAAACTTTTCTTGCAGTAAAAGCGGTAAGGGTTGAAGACACCAATTTTCTTATATGAAAAAAATGGTTAAAAATGAATATTTTCGTTTGATTTGAATAAATTCAATAGTCAATTGAAATAAAAAAGGATTGGAAAAAAGGAATTAAGCCTCTCAATGTGTTGAAAATACAAGTATTGAATTTTTTACATATAGAATTATTTTATTATATCACCATAATTGTAAATAATTTAATGAAAGTTTTTAAACAAATTTTGAAGAAAAATCATAATTTTTTTAATTGTTACATATTTTCTGTAATAAGTATTTTTTTTAAATTCACTTATTGTATGACTAGTTCATCAAGTTTTCCAATTTCCCGAATTTTTCGAGTAGGCTAGACGCAGCCAAATTAAATATAAAATTTCCTACGTTTAAAGCGTACTTTCTGGCATTACGGAATTTTCCGCACACCTTATGCATTCAAATCTCGTTCGAAATACAGTTTTTTTCGTAATACTAGCCCCAGCACTATAGTTGTTTGGGTAATCTTACCGAAAATTATATATTTTTGTATGGTTAATAGAATCATTCTTTTTTTTACAGAATTCAAGTAAATAACGAGAGGCCAGAAGAATAATTGAAACATGCTCGTTCGCCCTTCCACCATTTCCAAATAAGGATAAACTGATATTGAACTGAGAAACAATTTTGTATTAATATAATAAATAAAAAATATTCAGCATGGACACGAATTTAAGGCATTAGGTAATCGGAACCAACTACTCAGGGGAAACTATTTGTCGAACAAACAGTTGATTTCTTCGAACCTAAAAAAACAGGACTGATTGAAAGAGTCTTAGTTAAGTTTCTGAACCATGAAAATTCCGTGTACGTGCAAAAATAGTGAAAACAGAAAGAATTTTATCTTCAACCTGGGACAGTAGAATCCCTTTTTCCGTTACCCTATACAGGGTGTCAGGCGAGAACTCTGGTTCCTTTTGGTGGGGCGTAGGGCGAGTAAAAGTAAGCAAAAAAGTCCCCCAAAATGTTTGGATCTGGGGCATATTTTCGGAACAACAGAGGGTACAAATTGTATGTACGTGTGAGGATTTACATAGAATTTGTAACCTCTGTTGTTCCCAAAATATGCCCCAGATCCAAAAATTTTTAGGGATTTTTTTGCTTACTTTTACTCCCCCAACGACCCCCTAAAAGGAACCAGAGTTCTCGCGGGACATCCTGTATAGAGGAAAGTTACATATATATTTTTTCCTTTCTGATGAATGTTATTTATTTCTGAATTAATTAGGAATAATTGTATTTGGTAAACTTTCAGATTTTTCATTTAAGACTCATCGTCTGAAAAAAAGTTCCCTTCAGGAAAGCCAAAAAAAATCTTGACCTTTTAGTATTTAAACCTCGTGCATCGGGATCAAAGTTGCAATTTTTGACCTTATTTTTTTGACCAATTTTCTGTAGACCAACAAATTATGGTGAATTTTTCGTGAGTAGGAGTTTTGTTGCTAAAGAATAATATAAAAAAATGTTTGTTGAAGTTTGAATTTGTCGAAATTGCGCAAAAACCCCGTTTTTTGGATTTGGTTAATTGCAGACTTATTTTTTAGAAAAAATTTTAATCGGCAGACATATAACTTCTCCAGCTTGTTTGTATATTTATCGTTTCAGACTAATTGGGAAGCGATTTTTGACAAATAATAAGAGTCACAGAGATGGTAATAAAGCACTCTTAGTGCCGCATTGTGCCTTTGGATGTAGGTCGTTCCCGCATGAGTTGGACAATTGGATAGTATGTGTCCTAGATGCTCAGGGTGTTATGACACGCTCTGTAGCTATCATCGGGAATGTCTTGGCTTAAAATGTGGCGACGGTATGCTAGAGTGGAAATGACACCGTCTTGATATGCCAAAATGAAACCCCCCGTGCCCGACTTCAATCGGGTGATTTAAGGAAAGCAAACGTTAGCTCATACGACATCGACTGATCCTCCAAATTTCGTGGAAGATACCGTGCATCCTCTTGTCCAGGAGCTGTTCGCGGAAGTTTTTCTCCTGTGCTTTCTTAATGCGGGCCTTCAGGAGTGAGTATTCAAGATGGATAAGATTTGATGCATTTTGCTCACCTCTGATACTGAAGTCAAGGCCGAGTTTTTCAGCAGCCTCCTCCACTGCTTTGTACAGAAACGCCCCTTTGCCCACTTCTTCGTGTTTCCTGACCATTTTAAGAAGAGGGTCTTGTCCATTTGCGACTATATGTGCTGTAACCAGAATAATCCTGCTGCGAAGACATTCAAGATTAAGTATTCCGCTGCCAGCTTGACGGCGTGAGATGTAGAGTCGCAGAACAGAAGACTTAAGTTGCATGCTTTCGTTCATGTGCATAAACTATCGTGACCCGATATTAAGGGATCTGAGCTTGTCCTTCGTACATGGAACCACTCCAAATTAATAGAGTACTACCGGGACGGCAAGCATGTTCGTTCTAGATACTTTGTTCCTAGCTGACAGTTCAGAAGACCAAGTCTGCCGGATGAGACGTTTGTATCTGCTTCAGAGAATATCCTTTATAGATGTTACGTCCTGAATGCGGATCTGTGGCACACCCAGGTATGTAGAGGTTTCTCCAGCGTTAAGGTGTCGTATAGTGCTTCTGTCGACGAGCTCAGGGTCTCCGGGGATGCCATTCAGTTTTAACCGCTTCAAATAAACCTTGGCGCATTTTTCCAACCCAAATTCCATTCCAATCTCCTAAGTGTATCTTTCGACAATCCCTAGAGCTAGGTGTAATTGTTTTCTATTTTCAGCATAGATCTTAAGATCATCCATGTAAAATACGTGAGTGACCTTATGTTTTCGCTTTTCAGGCTTGCCGCAGAAGTATCATTCGGAATGGCGAAGTGCGAGAGATAGTAGCAATAATGTGAGGTAAAAGAGGAGTGGGCTCATGGTGCCGTCCTGAAAGACACCTCTCTGGTGACGGTGTTAGTTGTCACACGATGTTTTCCAGATGAGATAGTAAATCTGGTTTTCCAAAGCGGCATCAATCTCTCTATACACCTCACGATGTGCGGATAAACCTTTAGGCTTTCCAACAGACAGATGATAGGTCTATGGGAGGTTGCATATATATATATATTTTTTTTTTGTTCACTTAAAAAAATATATATAAAGCATATATATATATATGTATATGTAATATAATATATAATAAATGATAATATAATCATAATATAATATAATAATATATAATAATATTAATAATAATGAATGTATATTTATATATCGAAAGCGTCTTTGGGTTGCGGATAGAGTGTCCCTGTACCAAGGGTTCTTGCTGAATATTGTTACAGTAATTAATACACAGGCGCCGACAATTGTCCAGCAATGATCCCGAAGGAATAACGCCTAAGCGGAGGCGTAACAACCATGCCGAAAGCTGAATGGCACCTTTGTGAGGTGTCTTGAACGGGGACTCTGTGATACCGAGTGACCTCGCAGAGTATGCAGCCTTATCCTTGCATGTGGGGCTCTACAAGGACGGACGAACCCTTTTTCCAGCTGCTCGTGGTGATCGAACGCGCAGAGCACCCGACAATGGGTCGGAAAACAGTGCCGATCACCCTAGAGTTCGGGTTGCTGAAAATAATTTAGATAAAAACACGACGACGAACCATCGAGGCCCCCACATTGAGTAGACGAATCAACTCAAGGATGACTTTCTAGACTGCTACGATGTCAGCATTATCCCTGCTCACGGAGGCTTTATGGCGCGTATGCACACTCTGTGATGCCAGAAACACCCATAGCTTCAGCACGTTTCGCATCAGTCATTACGAAATCCACGTGCCTACCTCTTGAAAAATGGATATGTACGCGGAGTGCTTCCCCAACCGCTGCTTGAAGAAGCTGCAGGCAAAGATGAGGAAGCGACATTAAGACCAACCGCGGAAGGCAGGCACCTTCTATGAGACGATAGCGATTTCAGGACAAGAAGGAACATTGACATGCAGGTTCCTCCTAAGCTTCAAGATCTGGCTAAAATAGATGCCTCTCTTCGTGGCGATATCTCGCGAAAGTCAGACCTCTGGACCATCAATTGTTCAATTTATGGTGCTGTGAGAGCTTTAGCTGATTCAGACCGCAGGCTAAAGTCGACGATGGATCAGAAGACCAAAAGATGCTTGCATCAACTGAACAAGAAGATTGGATGGGCACACCAGAATGTATCCCGTGTTCAGTGTGTGATTGACTACATAACATATGGAACACCGTTGTAACAGAATTGTTACCACTAAATGGAACACGAGACAAGATAAGCCGTCTTGTCGGCCCACCTCCTGGAGGAAACCTTTAATCGGCTCGACCAGCCAAACCCACTTCGGGATACTCAATCTCACGATGTAAGTGGTTTAATAAACCATACCTAAGTTTTTATGAATTATTCGTTTCATTGTGTCTAAACCCTTATCTCGGTACTCCAACTCCCAATCCCCCTCCTCGGTTTTACCCCGTAATACCGTTCACGGCAAGGGTTCGAAAGTTCGCTAAAGAACTGAGGACCTACAATCGCACACTGAACAAGTCAAAGCTGCCGACAATCAAGCAGCATATTGTTATCTGACGCAAGGAGGAGAATGCAGAAGAGGGAGAAATAGATCAGGGAGAATCAACAGTTTCTCGTTGACCCATCGCGCCCCTTCAGCCGAAAAAAAAACAACTTGTCCAACCCAGATAATTACAGGCCAATAACTTGTTTAAACACACTGTATAAGATCTTTACAGCTATCCTAAACAACAGGATTGTTCGACGAATTGAGCCTGTGTGGCGAGAGATGTACGAACAACGTGGCTCAAAAAAAAGTGTGGCAGGCTGTGGAGAGAACCTGCTAATTGACAGGTGTGTCTGTGAAGACGCTGCAGCCCATCAGCGCGTCCTATCAATGGCCTGGATTGACTGGAGAGACCTATACATATCTGGGCGTGCCTCAAAGCCGCATTTAGGATGAAACATCAGTGAAGGAGTCTCTCCGAAGCAGATACAAGCATCTTCTTCGACATCGTTCTCCCAGACTTCGAGAAACGAACTATATTCGTGATCGAATTCTCGGCTCCGTCCGAATACAACATTACTGCCCAGGAGAAAGAAAAGGAGGAGAGGTATCAAGACCTTAGAAGAGAGCTGAAACGACTGTACCCAAAATATTCGGTAAATGTAATTGTCCTTGTGAAAGGTGCTCTCGGAGGTGCGAAACTATCACTGGTTCGTAACCTTGAAGCCATACCCGCGTGCCAAAAATATGCCAAGGCACTTGCGAGATGGATGCAGAAAGCTGTTATCCTTGGGTCGCTTCGTGTCCTCAAAACGCACGAGGGTATATAGAAGAGTGAACTCAAGAGATTGAAATGGAGTTCAGGTTAGAGAAATGCGTCAAGGTTTGTTTGAAGAAAGTAAAACTTAATGGCATCCTCGAAGACTCTGAGCTCGTCGACAGAAGCGCTATACGACACCTTGGCGCTGGAGAGACCTATACATACCTGGGCGTGCCACAGAGCCGAATTCAGGACGTGACATCTATAAAGGATACTCTCCGATGCAGATACAAACGTCTCATCCGACGGATTTGGTCTTCCGAACTGTCGGCGAAGCATCTGCGACGAACATGCTTACCGTCTCAGTAGTACTCTCTCCATTTGGAGTAGTTTCATGGACGAAGGACGAGCTCAGATCCCTCGATATCGGGTCACAAAAGGTTATCCACATGAACAAAAGCATGCACCTTAAGTCTTCTGTTCCGTGACTTTACATTTCACGCCGTCAAGGTTGTCGCGGGATAAAGAAACTTGAATGTCTTCACAGCAGGATTATTCTGGGTATAGTACATATGTATAGTCGCAAATGGACAAGACCCTCTTCTTAAAATGGTCAGGAAACACGAAGAAGTGGCCAAAGGGGCGTTTCTGTACAAAGCAGTGGAGGAGGCTGCTGAAACACTCGGCCTTGACTTCAATATCAGGGGTGAGCAAAATGCATCAAATTTTATCCATCTTGAATACTCCCTCCTGAAGGCCCGGATTAAGAAAGCACCCGGATTGAAGTCGGGCACGGAGGGTTTCATTTTGGCATGTCAAGACGGTGTCATTTCCACACTAGCATACCGTCGCCACATTTTGAGCCCAGACATTCCCGATGATAGCTGTAGAGCGTGTCATGCACACTCCGAGCATCTAGGACACATACTATCTAGTTGTCCAACTCATGCGGGAACGACCTACATCCAAAGGCACAATGCGGCACTAAGAGTGCTTTATCACTATCTCTGTCACTCTTACGGCATTAGCCCAAGTACCTCTCTGCTAAACGCTCCTAGAGAAATAGAGTCAATTGTCGAAAGTGAGAAGTGCCGCATATACTGAAACTTCATATTCTCGACAATTGTTTCTGTTGCGCACTCGAGGCCTGACATAGTTTTCCTTGACTTCGAGAAACAAACCATGTTCGTTATCGAATTTTCGGAACCATCTCACAAAAACGTCACAGCCAAGGAGAAAGAAAAGAAAGAGAGGTATAAAGACCTTATAAGGAAGTTGCGACGGTTATACCCGGAATATTCTGTTAAGCTAATCGTCCTGATCATCGGCGCTCTTGGAGGTGCCAAGGTTTCACTGGTTAATAGCCTGAAAAGCATCCCTGCGTGTCAACAAAATGCTGAGATACCTGCGGGGAAAATGCAGAAGGCGGTCGTCCTTGGGTCGCTTCGTGTCCTCAGGGTGCACGAGACTTTTGCCGGATCATCGTATTGAATTCGTCGCAGACTGTAACCACCTATCTCACGGTCGTGAGACGTGGTTACAGCTGCAATTTTACCGCGATTTCGCTGGGAGCGGGTGCAATTTTTCAGATTAGCACCCGCTCCCGGT
>CAKNYM010045701.1:0-12636 GCA_932195095.1 Andricus curvator | reverse complement strand
AAAATATTTTTTCGGGTCTGGAGGTCAGACCATGCTTACTATATGTTTTTGGGGTCAGTGAATCCGAATCCGAGGTCCAGAAAACTTCAGCACGTCAGGGTTCTGACATAACCTCCAAAAACCTCATAAAAAATTTTGTTCCGGGTCTGGAGGTCAGACCATGTTCATTATATGTTTTTGGGCTCGCTGAAAAAATCGTCTCTTTCTGACGTCCCTGACGTGCTGGAGAAATTTTTTATGAGATTTTTTGAGGTTATGTCAAAATCCTGACTTGCTGGGATTTTTCGCACCTCGGATTCGAATTCAGCGACCCCAAAAACATATAGTAAACCTGGTTTAACCTCCAGACTCGGAAAAAGATTTTTTTTGTATGGCTGTGTTACTTATGTCGCTCGTTTTCACATCGTCACGTATAGATGTGGTCCACTTCCGACTCTAACATTTTCAAGGAGTATGTAAATGAAGTTTGCTTATTATAGCAATGAAAATACCTTATATGTAACGCTTCATTGTCTCAAATCCACCCAATAGCGAAAATGTAGAAAATCAGTTTTGTCAATAAAGAGATAATACCTTGAATTTTCCAGTTGATTTTAATTAATATTTCAGAATATCATGAAATTTCCATTTTAACCATTCAGGGTTATAAACTGGAAATTCTAAACTTTCTTTTAATATGAATTTGATCAAAATCTGTGAATACGTGTTTTGAGATATTCTGAATTTAGATTTTCAATTAAAAAAAATGTTTATTATTCAGATAGATATTAAGAGTGATACATTTTGTGAAATGCAGTTTGAAATAATTATTTTTTAAATACCATGCACTATGCCATTTATTATGCAATATTTTCTTATCTCAACGAAATCGATCTAAAAAATAGGTATGCAATACGTACCGGGAAAAAAATTGTTTGAAAAATATTCTTGTTCACACAATTTGGTTTAAAGTTCTGTGATAAGACAATTCTGAATAATAAGCGACATACACTACCGTGCAAAAGTTTACGACCACCTCTTTTTTGATTACTGATAAAGTTCTCTTAATTTCAATTGTATCAGAGCTTAAACTTTTTCTCTTTAAAGGGTTGAATTCTCACAAAATTCTGTATAATGTGAGCCCGGGATGAAGCCGATTCGTCTATTTTTTGAGTATATATTGCAACAATAGTGTAAATGTCAATGTTTTCTTAAATTTTCAATAAATATATAAATATAAAAAAAAAATCTATCGCAGTACAAGAACTTGAAGTTGGAAAAATTTGAAAACATCTGTAGGTAAATACCAATGTGGGCCCACCACACCCACGATGGGCCAACAGCACGCAGGTAGTCCTGAACGGTTACCCATCCAAGTGCTAACCGCGCCCAACAATGCTTAACTTCAGTGATGGGACTTTTATAGAAACTTTTTGGTTAAATTTTTCATATATTTACAAACAAGAAAAATAGATTTAAAATGCGCCCCAGAACATAAAAAAATATTGATTATTACGGAAGTTATTGAAAATTTAAGAAAACATTGAAATTTAAACTATTTTTGCAATATCCACCTAAAAAATAGACAAATTGGCTTCATCCTGGGCTCATTTCATACAATATTTTGAGAGCATTCAACCCTTTGAAGAGAAAATGTTTTAGCTCTTACATAATTGAAATTAAGAGAACTTTATTAATCATCAAAAAAGAGGTGGTCGTGAACTTTTGCACGGTAGTGTATGTAGTGTAAGAGAGTCGAAGAAACTTATGAAAAAAGGATTATTATTTGTTCTAATGATTGCAAACTGTCTTTCATGAATAATATCATTCTTAAAATGTATTAACTGCCTCAAAATTTCCAGAAATTAGTAACTTTTCAAGATCTGCAGTGGAAAAAATTGTTTAAGCAAATGAAAATTATCTAAATGATTTCCAAACATCCTTGAAAAATAAACTACGCACAACATTCGTTAATTGTGTAATTAATTCTAGAAAATAATAGCTCTTCACGATTTACAGAGGAACATATTGTTCAAATAATTGCCAAACAAGAAATATTACTCTTGATATTCATAAACTGTATCATTTATCTTAAAAGATAATAATTGTTCACGATTAAAGGTTAAAAAATGGTATAAACAAATAATAATTGTTCAAACAATTAAAAATTAGTTAAAAAATATTTGGAGACTTGTCACTTATCGAACAAACATAATTCATATTGAAAAAATATAAAAAATACAGTCTCTAGCATGAATTTTACACAAAAATGCAATTTTGAATTTTTTGGAGCATTTTGCGGGCAAAATATTAGGGGGCTGAGTGTATACAAATTAAAATTTATTGGTGGAAATTATTCCTTGAATATTTTTTCAACAAGTGACTCAAATTAAAATTTAAAAAATGTAATACACTGCTCTCGCAAAATGGGGCCAGTTTCGGGCTTGACCTGAATAGCCTTGGACACTGCTCTCGCGAGATAGGGCCGTTCTCCGCTGAGCTCGGAGCGCCTCTCTCTCGTCCCCTTGTACCCGCACCGTCAGCGAAAATTCCTGGAAGGTCCGGTTTTGGGCCTTAAAACCAGCATTAATAAAAAAGGACTTCAGAAAATGAGTCTGGGACTTACTAAAAAGTAATATTACCTAATACGAACTCAGGCAACTGATACAAATTAGAGATATATTTTGTTTCTTCTGCTTCCTCATAGAGGAAGCTTTGTAATGGTAACATTTGCCAAAAATTTTAAATTTATTTAATTAAACCTTCCTGAATTTAAATAAATAAATGACATCTCAAAATTAAAAAACGATTTTTTAAATAAATTTTGGTTGATTTCACTCTTACACATAAAAAACACATTTTTTTATGTCTTCATAATTTCCCGAGAAATTTTTTTCCTTCGAAACCTGAACTGTGTGAAGATAGTTTAAATAAAAAAAAAGAAGTTAAAAATGATGCAAACTAACCAAATGAACTTTTCTACAAGCGAAATATCTAACTAAGCGGTTAAACGTAGAATTTATTCCAATTGTTTAAATGATTAATTGGTCAAGCGCGGAGCAATATTATTTTGCTCAAGATTCGTCTCTTTGGTAGAAAATTATTGTTATTAATTGTAAATTCATCTTTTTGTTAGAAAATTCAATGACTTGGCTGCATTTTTTTTAATTCATATTTTCAGATTGAAAATTCATCTTTTTCCGATAAAATCTACTATTCTTGATTTCAAATAAAAATATTATTTAGTTGAAATATCGACTATTATATTTTTCGTTGGAAATTCTTGCTTTTTGATTGGAAATTCAACTAATTGGTTAAAAGTTGAACAAATTTGTTAAAATAGTATATTGTGCTACAAGTTGAAAAAGCGAGAGATTTAAAACGAGTGTGAAGTTAGCTACCCGAGCGGAGCGAGGGTGGCTATCACACGAGTTTTAAATCGTCGCTTTTTCAATGTGTGGGACACGATACTTTTTCTATAATTTGTGCAAAAGTTCTAGTTTTTGTTTATCTGTTTTTTGTGTAAAAAGAAGGCGATTTTTTGTCGATTGAGGCAACAATGACAATGGCAATTATCAAAACCATGGCAATAATATAACAGTAATAATAAGCTGGTTCTCACAATTGAATAGTTGGCCCATAAAGTTGAGGGCTTCAAAATTTCCGATTTTTCGTGAAAAAAAAACCAAGCACAGTATTTTCGGAGAAACTGACGGTGTTTTTTTGCTTTTGCCAAATGACAAAAGTACATACAAAATACACAACTCGAGACTTTTCAGGAAACTGATTTTAGGTTAGGGACGACAGTCGGAAAATAGAATGAAGTTGGCTGCGCACGATGCACGAGTACACCCGAGGCAGCACGAACCCACTCGAAATAACATTTACTTTTCTCACTGTGCCTCACTTTTATCACTGTCCATTTACTTTTTCCACTGCATCTGTCCACTTTTGTCACTGTTGCCCGGAAAGGTCGGCACTGCGCATGCGCCACGTCATCGACCAAAAATCGATCACTTTTTGCACCAAAAACAGGTGGAAAAACCGGCACTTTTTCGCGAATTATAGAAAAATTCATTTTTTTTCATGAAGATTCATCATTGTAGATTAAAATCCATCTCTTTGGTTAAAATGTAGCTATTTCGTTGAAAATTCGTCTTTATTCGTAGAAAATTCCTCTATTTGAAAATTCAAACGTTTATTTTAAAACTGTTTTGTTGAAAATTCATATTTTCGCGTTAAAAATGTTACTTATTTTTTAGAAATTTTTTTATTTGTTGGTAAAAATTTCATCTTTTTTGCTTTCAGAGAATAAAACATTTTTCTTAATATTTACGATAAAATGTATTTGATATTCTATTTAAGAAATGAACTCTTAGAGAAAACCAAAAAAAATCAAAACATTTTGAATGATTTTCTATAATTTCGAAAAAAGACATAAAAGGTTTTAAAGCAAAAATTTTCAACTTTGCACGATTCTAAAATTCTGTAAAAAGATCTAGTCAGTTTAAGAGATATTCAAAAGTATTGAAAATATTCTAAAATAATTTAAAAACTGACGAAATTCAAAATAATTAAAAATAAAATGTAGATTTTTGAAGACTGAATAAAAAATTAAGATATAGTTTTTAATTTCTTAGGTATTAATGATAATTTACTGATTAATTATTGAAGAGTTATTACAAAGAACCATTCTGAATATTATTTATTTTGATATTAAGTGAATTTTACATTAATAATTACTGATAATCATGTCTAAGAATTATTTACCAATTAGAATACGAAAAATGGTTAACTGAAAATATCGTTTATTTTACCCCCAAAAATAATACTTCAACTGAATGATATGAAACCTAATAACATTTTTATTATTGTAAACAATTCTAAATTTTAACTTTTCCACACTAGTGACGGGGAATTTTGGAAATATTAAACTTTTAAACTCAATGCCAGGACTCGACACGGGCCCCGACGAGCGGGTCAAGCGGTCAACCTATATATGGAATAACACTTCCCAAAAAGTAACTTAAAATATGTAAAAAAAATAATTGAATTTTACTTATTTCAAAAGAGACTCAATAGTCATGAGTGATGAGAAATAAAAAAAAGTTAAGTGTAAAGTTGCTTTAATAACCTTCATGACAAAAAAACAATTTCTTCTATTAAAACCGGCCGAATGTGTCTGTCTGTATGTCTGTATGTATGGATGGATGTCTGTCTGTGAGTACGAAACTTTTGAAAGAATTAATCTATCAGATTGCACTCTTTTAGTGTTGGAAACTAAAGGTCAGGTTCGTTAGCCAGCTATTTTGGATAAAAATTCGAAATGTTCGAGCATTTTCAAAATTGCTAGGACAATTTTTTCTTGTTCAAAAATTCTATGTACTCAGAATGTAAAAATGTACTCGAAAAAAATGGTAGTACTCGAAAATTCAAATAATTCATCCTAACGACTTTTTTGATAAAAATAAAATTATCAGAGTTATAGCATTTGCAAAATTAAGAAAAAACGAAAATTATAATTTACAGTCAAACAACGCACGATATGAAAAGAGTCAAGGAGAGAAAAACGTTGTTTTTAGAAAGCCTTACAAGATTGTCATAAAAACTTTTTGAATTCTGTTGAAAAATTGGAAATTGAACTTTTTACATTCTAATCAGACAAGACATTAGATGTGAGTAAAAATCGACCCCCCCCCCTTACCGCTTTTGTTAAATGTCTACGTTTTGAGACGCTCTGAACCGGAGAAACAGGTTTCTACGAATGTTTCTGTAAAGATACGAAATAATATGAATTGACAGAAATTGTGCATCCGAAAGACATCTAAGAATTTGTTATTCACCACTTTTTGTTAGGACGCGTAGGTTTTGTTTTATCTGTAAAAAACCACATTAAAAATAAAAATAAAATTTTTTGGACAAACGAGACAAGCTTCGAAAAGAGATGAATAGACAAAAATTGTGCACCTAAAAAAGATTTACAAATTTGTTATTAATTATTTTTTGATGCTATTCGTAGTTTTTGTTTTAATGGTAGAAAAATAACATTTAGAAATAAGAAAATAATTTTTTTTGGAAAAACGACACAAGTTTCGAAGAAAAATTAATAGTCAAAAATTGTTCACTCAAAAAAGATCTACAAATTTTGTATAATGAATTTATGAATAGTAATAATATAAATTTATTGAAATGAAACATTTTTCTGGTTAGTTGAGAATAAAAATTAGTGCAAAATAAGGAACAAGTATTAGAGTGATTATGAAAAAAAATTGTACATTATTTCGCAATATCTGAAAGAGCAGTCCCAGACCGGGATACATAAATAAATATAATATAGGGTAGGGTGGGAATAAAAGTGACAACATTCACTTTTCATAACACTGGGTCCAAACGAAATTAGGTATTGCCTTGATTTGTGCCTTAAAATATATGTAAGACATTAAAGTTCCAAATTATAATGACAATACATTTATATGCATTCCTTCTATTATGTTATATATATTTTTCTAAACGCTGCCTAATGGTACTTCTTGCCTCACACGCGGGGCGAAAAGTTCATAGCAATGGGGTGAAAAGTACCAACATAAATAAAACAAATTTTTTATTTTAAATTGCACAGAAGGAAATCACAGTACATAGAAACAAAATAATATACGCGTTTAGACAACTGATATGCTTAGAGACTTATTCATCGTCGTTTTCGCAATTAATGTAGACAACAATTTTCGATTGCCAGTTCACAACACGCATTTCATGAGACCAGTTTTTGCATATACGTGACACTGGATCCATTGGTCGCCTGGGATGCTTTCAGAATAAGCTTCAAAACAGGCAGACGATAATCAATTTTTTTCGACAGCTAGTGATTGCGAAATAGCCTAATGCCATACAAACTTTGGGGTAGAAAGTGCCGCTCGGCACTTTTTACTCCCACACATTCCCATATGATTTACAATCAACATTTCTGAAACAAAACAAAATATTTTGAACGGTAAGCTATCTGCACTACAAGAATACATAATTACGCATCAAATCATACCTATTTCATGACAATCGCACGTAAGAATAAGTGTTGGTACCAAAAAGAAACGGTGAAGATAGAACTACTTTCTGCACACAAAAAAAAAACAACTTAACCTTAGCCAAGATCTCAAAAACAACTTTTAGCGGCTGCCAACGGCTATTAGGAGTTTACAGTGATTCGATCAATCGACGGAAAATATCAGGTCGAGTAACAAATTATTTTTTTTTGTGTTATCGTATGTGGCACTTTTTCCCCGCGCCACTTTTGACCCAGCTCTACCCTAAATTGGATATAATAGACTTCAACTTAATATAGAAAAGTTTGCACATTGGACAAAATCGAGTGCGAAGCACGAGATACGTGATGAGAATGTATTCGATAAAGCCGAAAAAGCTTTAACAAGAGAGAATTCACAAGTTACAAATGACAGTTGTCAATGCTATGACCTTTAATTATTTTAAAAGGTCTGTGTACGAATGTGGAGGATACAAAGACAATTTTTTGAATAAACAATTTTTTTGAACTCTAGAGTAATTTTCTGCTTTTCAGGTGTCTTAGACCATTTCATAACTTTTCAGGATTACATAAGATATCAGTATTTTTATTCGAGCATTTAGGGGAGAGTCGTACAGGTTGGGACAGCACGTTTTTTTCATTGCTATGCACTTGTGCCACTTGTTACTACTGTCACATATTAGTATCAATAGTAGCTCACTTTCTATGTTAACTCGAGGAGATAGTAGACATTATTCAACCCCCATTAACGGTCTACTTTTCATCGAAATTGCAAGCTAAATGAGTTTAATGTGATATGAATTAACACTAGAAGTACCACGTGGGTCATTTTTGACCCACGAGGGGTTGTCGAGGGCCGTACCCCAGTGTATAATCATCGGAGGATGAAACGCTCCCATGACTTTTAATCATTTATGGTGTTGTACAACTTACCAAAATTTCGTCTTTCTAGTCTACCTAGAAGTATGAAAAATTTACTTGTTATACCTGAAGTACCACGTGGGCCATTTTTGACCCATACGCAGTTTACCGCAATTTGGTATCAATAACACCGGTTTTGAAACTCTAAATTGTTTCTCAGCCTGCCTCGACGTTATTCACGAGATGTTGGATTATATTACGACATGAGGGGAATAAAACATCAAGCGTATGTTTCAAGTGCAACAAGTATGTGTGCAAAAGTTTCCAAGCCAAAATTCTTGTCGAATGTCTGAACTGTGAGACCATTCCAGCTTAGACAATTCTGTCAACTCCTTTGCTGCCAAATATTTTCAAATATTTATAATTCTAGAGTGAATTTGTTTATTCTTATATAATTTTGTTCCTTGATATCAATAAGCAAGAAAACACGCAAAGCATTTTAGCCACATGCTGCATTATAGAATGTTTTAGAGATACTTTGTACTTACCTTACTTGTCTGTAAAAGAAAAAATACTATTAGTACTCATGTTAACAGTATGTTTTGACTCTGTTTTAATATTTTTACAACGAAAAACCGTCTTACTTTGTTTTACTTACTTGTTTTGATGATGTTTGATGACAGACTGAAGAATTTCTTCTGTAAACTTAAAAATACTGATAAAACGTTTATTTTTGAAAATTTATTTATGACAGTGTACTATTAATTTCAGAGACCGAATTATCCTTTAGTTACAATTTAGAGTCTTCCTAAACGTACTGTAAAGATGGCTACACCCAAAACACCACCCAAATACCAATAAAACAGTGGTTTCCTACTGTGGGTCAAAAATGACCCACGTGGTACTTCAAGGGGTACGGCGAATTCCGGTACTTCTAGTGTTAAATGAATTGTTATGTCTGAAGAGGATTTTGCATATAGTGCAGATCATTTTTTCTAACAATAAAAAAAATGCAATTGAATGTAAAGGTTGGGACACGTGTACCGTATAGGTTGGGACACGTCTTTTGACACCTATAAGCCTGTTGGGTAGCTATGACAGCGCGACCAATTTGGAACTATTGGGAAGAAATTTGAATTTCAATTCAATATTAACGAAAAATCTGATAGTAAACAATTGATTTTAGACCAAAGATTAAAATTTTTTATTAGAATGATTTGATATTCACTGGTTTTTTTCATAAACATTGCCCAAATAGCTTCGAGATACCCAATAGTTCACGTGTCAGATGGCGCTGTTGTCAAAGCCACAGAGGTATCCTACAGGCGTATTCACTATTTGTTTAAACTGAAAATCGCCTTTGGAGTATTTTTTGAACATTAATAATGAAAATAATCGGACATTTGGTCATTATTATGTACTTTTCACACTCGAAATTTCAGCATGTCTTGTTACAAGCGGAAAAGTAAGCAGGGGATCACTGATTTCGAGGGTTTAGTTAAAGCCATCAAAGAATAAGAGCCAAATATGTACTTACTAAAATGTTCACTGTGGTGTTTTAAAATTATTTTTTACAATAATTTGTCATGTTTTGAGAGGTGCCCCAACCTACACTACAACAATTTTGTTGGCAGACTGGAAGATATTCAGAAAATCAACTGTAATTTTTTGTTTGCATTGTAATTATATATGTTTTGTTCACAAGAAGTAAGTTATTTATTAGACCTTCAAAACGGTGTAATGAAAGCCCAAAAATATTATCGTAAAAAAAGGTTATGGGCCAAAAACAAAACCCGTCCCAACCTGTACGACACTTCCCTACAATTTCTCATAAAAATGGAAATTTTAATTTTCTTTAAAAAAAATAACAGGAAAAAATATTGATTTAGAGGATAGTTGCATTTACTGTTTTTCTCCAATTTAGAGCACCGTTAAATATATTTTTAAACCTGTTTAACGTTTTTTTAAAATATTTATACTAACGGCTAGGGTGGTTCGACAAAAAAAATTGGAAATCGAAAACAGCCTTGCACTGAAAAGCTTCATTTTGGATCTCGTATAAACTGAGTAAAATTAAAAAACGATGCACCAATATCCTGAGGTTCCGCGAAGCAAAAATAATTTTAAAAAAGTCGACATTCTCAGAGTCTTAACAAAATTGCCAATACTAATTTTTTTGTATACTATTTATACAACATGCCAAATTTTTGAAAATATTTTAGGATTTCAAGATTTAAAGTTTTTCTAGGCCAAAATCTAATTTTTATAAAGCTAAAAAACTAAAATAATGTTTAAAAGCTTTGCAAACTACCCTAAAAATTATTTGAGCATGTAGAAACATTTTTGCAATCAAAATTTACCTTAACAAAGGATGATGTGAAGATTTTAGCTACTAAAGTGGCCAGACCCCGCATGAATTGCTGAAATTTAGAATAATGGCCTTAAGCAAGCCTTAAGATTTTTTCCTACTGAGAGATGCCGCGATATAAGTTGCGGAAATGTGAGATTTGTGAAACATGCCTCTCCACAATTTGACTTCCCGATTTTATTACATTTTGATTGCGGAAGCGAAAAATTTAACTTCCAATGTCGCTCGTTTCGAAACTTTTACTTATTAATCTGGCCTATTCCACACTCGACATTTTCAAGGAAAGTAAATAAAGTGTATTTATTTTATCATAATAACAGTTCCCTTTACATAAAACTTTAGTGTATCAACTATACTTCACCGCCTACCTTATAATATGTCAAAATACAAAATCTGAAAAAGCATTTAAGAGACCATTTGTCTGTCTGTTGTGAAATTATGATTTTTATTACTACTCTGCTCCTTACTTCTATGATATTGCATAATTCTGTTGGTGAGTAGACAATAATAATGTACCAAATCCATTATATAATAAAAAATCTTATATTCAGGTAGATCGAATATATTCCAAAATTGGTTTTTCGTGAAGCATACACAGGGGAAAAATACAAGCTCTCTATTGATACCAAAAAATTACTTTACTCATTGATAAAAAATAAGTAAAATAAAGAATTGTATTTTCATTTGAGACAGCTTTACACCTTACGACATGGTTATTCCGTTTTCTTCAATTTATGAAAAAAATTTTTCTATAAATTGAGAAACCGTGTGTTTCAAACTTCAGGCAATCAAGATAAACATATTTTCGAAGCTATCTTTAGTAGTTCAGCAATTCATATTGCTTACGCAATGAAATAGTTTTTACGAAACATCAATTTTGCACATCTTTAGAATCTAAATTTTCTAAATTCGTTGTCAAGGAGACTTTTTTGGTTCTATGATTCCTTCACATCAAATCGGTTTTGATAATTCAAACAACAAATTTTGTAAGACACTCAGTAAAGTAGGCAGTTGTAAGAAAATTTATATTTAATGTTTTAATTTTTATTTCTCTTTCTTCTTCTTTTTTCTTACTTTTAATATAGTACACTTTTTATGAATCTTTATTATCGCATGCGAATTAAAATTATTGCCAACATGTATTCCAAACAAATCAGGTGATAACACAGATTTATAAACAAGTTTATTGTATTGAAAGTAAGAGAAAAAAGAAACAGAAAATGTGGAAAAATAAGATGTAAATTTGCTTACAACTCTGTACTACAGCTTGAACTAAATTTTTTTCTATGCCGCGCCATGCCGTGGCTACATGTACCAAAAATTTGATACGAATTCCAGGGGGATGGGAAAGGGTCCAGTTGCATCAATTTTTCGGTACGAATATCCGGATTTTATCGGTGCACGTAGACACTTTGCTGTTGCTAAATAAATAAATAAATTATTAATATAAATAATAAAAAAAATTGAGTATTAATATAAACGTTGGCGCGCTTTTTTCACAATTAGAAATTTTAATTGAAAATAAATTTTTTGGAATAAGAAATGTTAATTATTCACATGTTGTTAAACAAGAATAACAGAGTAAAAAATATACCATAAAAATGTTTCAAAATTAAAAATGTAGCGTCAGCAGAGATAACGTTGGATCAACAAAAATAGTTTTTCATAAAACATGCATGATTTGACAGATTTTGGACCAATTCGAAGCGATAAGTTGCCATACATTACGAATAAATTACTATAATTTACTCTAAACTACCATAAATTTCCCTAAATTGCCGCATGTTTCATCAAATTTTTGGGTACTCTGAATTTCCGTAAATTTTCGTATATTTAAAAAATTTTGAAACGTTTTGGAAATTTACTGTATATTTCTGAAATTTTCAACATTTTTGGTAATTTAAAAATTGGCTATAAATTTCCAAAATTTCTTAAAATTCATTTTAAAATAAAAATAAAATTTCTCAAATGTGTGTTACAATAAACCTTTGACATGCGGAACTGTTATCAAGGTTATCACAAGTTACCGTTAATTACCACAACTTTACATTAATTTCCCTAAATGAGCATAGACTCAAATTTTAACAAATTTCCACAAATATCATGAATTTCCATCAATTTAATTTTTGGATTTTAAATGTCATAGGCTTCTTTTTGTTTAAAAATTGAATGAAAAGTTAACATCAAATTATGTTTCAAAACAAGAACAATATAAATTACAGAGGTTTTTGTATATATGAAAAAGACCCTTTTTAAAAAAAAGTTGTTAAAACATTGTTTTACTCACCGGCACATCATAAGTTGTAAGTAAAATATGCCCGCATAATTTGAAAAATAAATTTTTACATTCTCATCATAATGAGAAAGTATTGGTTTTATGTGAAAAATG
>CAKNYM010045700.1:78745-131440 GCA_932195095.1 Andricus curvator | reverse complement strand
ACCATGATCGTAGCTTCCGGAGCCTACAACTTCTCACATAAAAACATATAGTAAAGGGAGATCTACATGAAATCAAAAACTAGATTGAGGGTATTAACGGCCAATATGAATATAAAAATTTTAATTTAGAAAATTTGATTTTTATTCAATTTATTAATTAAATTAAATAAGAACTACTGTGATGGATTATCCTGTGATTTTTCTCCTTCAGCTCCTGTATTTCCATAGGCTGGATTTTCTGCGATCTCCTCAGTCAATATCAGCTCTCTGCTTTATGTCCAAATTTGTGTTTCTTCGGCTTCATTCTCGTTTTCTATTATTTGGGAAACTTTTCGTTTTTTTTGACATCTTTCTTTTACATGTTTGACACAAACGTTCCACAGCTAACGAGAACTTTTCTCGCGAATCGAGACTGGAACAATCTAGTATGAAAAAATGACATTCGATGGGCTCGTTTGAAAAATGTTCTCGTAAATCGAGTAAAATATAACGAGAAACGAGAATTTCTCGTCTCGGTATGCAACTCTACTAAATTTAACTAAAATTTTGAAAATTTTTTGAATTTGGTAGATTTCTATGAAAGCCAGTACGAGGGCAGTTTTCAGGGTACAAAACAGAAATTTGGCGCCAAAATTTAGGATTTCAGAAAAGCGACTTAAATTTTTAGAATGTTATTAAATCAGTTAGTTTCCACAAAAGTCAGTACGAGAGCATTTTTCGAAGTACAAAACAGGAATTTGGGGTCAAAATTCAAAAATTCAAAAAAGCTACTTAAATTTGGCAAATTTCATTAAATTAGAGGGTTACTATGAAAGCCAGTACGAGGGAATTTTTCAAGTAACAGAACACAGATTCAAGGTAAAAATTCTACAATTTGAGTGAAATTTTGAACATTTTAATAAATTGGTATATTTCCATGATAGATAGTGCGAGGGGGTTTTTAGAGTTTCAGATTAAAATTTGGGGAAAACATTCGTATTTTGAGATTTAAAAATCTCCCTCGTTATGGAATTCACGGAAATCTACGAATTTTATGCAATTTTCAAAATTTTAAGTCAACTTTCTGTGTTCTGTAACTCGATAAACACCTCGTACTCGACTTTCATGTAAATCTACTCAAAAAACCTTCTCGGACAGACTTTCTTAAAAATCCACTAATTTAAAAAAATTGCAAATTTAAGTCGCTTTTTTCCAATTTTCGAATTTTTACATCAAAATGGTATCCTGTGACATGAAGAACCCTCTCGCACTGACTTTCATACAAATTTCACTAATGGCCAACGGCCATGCCACGCTGAAAAAACCAGTTCTCGTCAGATCACTGAAGTTAAGCAGCGTTGGGCGCGGTTAGTACTTGGATGGGTGACCATTCGAGAATACTGTGTGCTGTTGGCATATTATGGGTATGGTGAGCCCAAACTTGTAGTTATTTATAACTACAAAAATCTATCCACCTAGAAACACTACCCGAATTGGGTAGTATCACGCCTACCCTGAAAGAGAAATGGCTTAATGGTATACATACATACAAGGTCGTTTTTTTGAAGTTTTGAATTTTGAACCCAAATTCATGTTCGGTGACTTGAATTTTCAAAATTTAGGTTGCTTTTTTGAATTTACGATTTTTCACCTCAAATTCACATTATGCCATGTAAAAAAACTCTTCGTACTAACTTTCATAAACATCTACCAGATTAATGAAATTTCCAAAATTTATATCAACTTTCTGATTTTTGAATTTTGAACCCATAATTGTATTCTGCAATCGATAAATTAATTATTCCATAAAGTAATTCTATAGTATATTACGACCCAAGGCTAGAAAGTTGGATTTCCGGGCGTGTGTGATATGAAGGCCGAGGCGAAGCCGAGGCCTCATATCACGCACGCCAGGGCATCCAATATTTCTGGCCGTATGTCGTATACTATTTTTCTTCATCCCCAGCCGAAAGTACGTTTAATAATTAATGTTAATTAATAAAATGCGTTGTCGGCTGCTAGCTCGGATGCTTTTTCTTTTTTGGCCTACATCAGCACGCGCGCCACCTCGCGTAGCGCCGCTGCTGCTCTCGGGTCAGCTGAGCGGATGCATGGGATTCGGTCGCCCGCCCGACTTTTGCAAAGCCGAGGCGGAGCCGAAGTTTTGCTGGTCGGGGCGGGTATCAAAAACACATATTTTTCTTAATACTTCTTCCTGGCCCGCCAGACGAGGAAGAACCATTTTTGAGGTCCTGTGCCGTCTTTTCATGCACGAAAATCGCAACGACGCTAATCGATCAGTTTTGAGGTTGAACACACCGACGGTCTCTTTTTTCCATTCACCTGTCAAGATAAATATTTTTCAGAGGCTAAGTACTGTGGCAAGTGTCGTGCAACTTTACTACGCAGCCATATGTGCCATTGAACTCTGCTTCGCTGATGTAAGTGCTATGCAACTCTACAGCGCATATAAAAGTACCCTTAACATTTCTGCGCATCCATAAGTGCTGTTCCATGGACCTCTACTGCACAGAAGAAAGTTATACATAACTCTACTGTGCATATATGAGAAACATTAACATTACTGCACACCATGAGTGCGATGTAACAACTGCACATCCATAAGTAACATGTAACTTTGCTGCGTGTATGCTAGTGCCATGTTACTGCACTGCGCACCTATAAGTAACACATTACTTTACTGTGCATGTACGAGTGTCGTGTTATTATACTGCGCATCCGTATGTGCTATTTAACTGTACTGCGCATCCGTAATTGTCATTTAACTCTACTGCGTAGCTGCAAGTTCATTTTAGCTTATCTCCGCAGCCATTGCGCATTTGAATTCTGCTACGCAGATGTAAGGACTATGTTGCTTTACTGCTCATCTAAAAGTAACCCTTACCCTCACTATGCAGTTATAAGTGACATGTAACTATACTGCGCACCCGTAAGTGCCATGTAATTGCACTGCGCCTCCGTGAGTGTCATTTATCTGCACTGCGTGGCTGTATATGCCATGATACTCTACTGCGCAGCTGCAAGTGCCGTGCAACTTTACTTCGCAGCCATATCTGTCATCGAACTCTGATGTGCATCTTTAGTTCCCGTCGAACTCTTTTGCGCAATCTGAAGATATCTCAATAATTGCAACACCTCCAACTAAACTGCTCCTTCTTTTCTCTCAAATCGCCTTTGTTAATTTCTCAAATATAATTAAAAGAACTTTTTAGGCTGGATTTAAGATGGATGAATTATCATCTTTTTGGAGTGCGTTGTACGCGAAAATTTATGATAATTCCTTTTTTATAGCTGCTTCTTCAGAAGTAAAGTCAACAAGTGATACTTCGCCGTCGTTACCCTCCTCCAGGGTAAACTAAGGTATACTTTACCCACTTATGAATTACCCAGCTCGACGTTACCCTGTACCCTAGCCGACTTTACCCGACAATAACAATTACCTGCAACATTTCTTACCCCCAGTTTTTTCTGTGTGGCCGAATGTATATATTTTGCATATGGCGTAGTAGTCCAGCAGAAGGCTCCACCGTTTAGCCCACTCACTAGTCAATCGGCTAAAAGGCGCTGAATAAACCAATATGCGCGCTGACGCATACATACGTCTAATGGGCAGATGAAATCAGCCAGGTAGCAAAAACATCGACTAGTAGTCTATTAGACTAAAGCGTTTCAGGCCAATGGACTATGCTATTATTATGTTATACTTTACGGGAAAGGTATATTCTTATTTTCAAATGTCTGACAATTTTTTTCCATGTAATATTTTTAATTGAAAGCAATATAAAGTATGCTTGTCAGAAATTTAAAGCCACTAATAATTTAACTTATGCAGTAATAAGATACGAACTTCGTTACTGAAGAAATTTAACAAAAAATTCTTCGATTCTTAAGGCCATGTGATACTTTGCAACGAAGTCAATCATGTTCAGATAACCCAAGTTTTTTTCCACAAGAATGAATATTTCCGAAAAATTAATTCGGAGAAGTTATAAAATATACTAAGGGAAGGATATTGACTCTCGTTTCGTTAAATAATTAAAAAATTATAATTATCGACACTTTACGAACTTTATCCTTTTTGAGGTTAGATTGTCAATTATTTCTTACTGATCCAGTGTGACGTAATGTTATTTAAATTGTATTTTCATAATGAAACTTCTTACCGACCAAGTTTTAGACAGACTCGCTCAAAAACTCTAATGATAACTGCAGTTTTCAGAAGTTCGATTTTAGCAAAACGAAACTTTTATTTTTATTTTCAAAGTTAAAGGAGTCAATAACAGTCCATTTTAATTTTCTCTACCGGTTTCCAAAATTTCAGGGCAAAATATTTATTTTTGTGGTCGTAAAGTTGGTTTATTTGATGGATCAAATTCACTACTTGGACTGGCATCAAAATTATAAAATTTACTTTTTTGGCTTGCCCACAAAAAAAGGTAGGCCATTTAGGTTTCTTTCTTATATATATTTGCATTTTCCACATTCTTAGGCTGCAGTAGACTGAAATTTCGGAATAAACCTGCGGAAAGCATAGAGAACCTAACCTCAAAGTGTCAAATGCTTTACCAATTTTAGCAAATCGAAACTTTTTTTCATTATGGAAGATAAAAGGAGTCAATAACGGTCCAATGTTCTCTATCGTTTTCCAAAGTTTCAGGGCAAAATATTTATTTTTGTAGGCGTAAAGTTGGTTTATTTGAAAATCATAATTTTTCAAAGTATCACATGGCCTTAAAATAGATTACCAATCAATGCCAATCAATGCCAATAAATGTAATTTAATGTCTTTTCATAGACGTGAGTCACTCATAAGTTTTGAGTATAAAATTGGGGATATAGCGATACAGACTAGGGTGGTCCTTATTTACTTTTTTTGGAAATCGTTTGCCCCCACTCTCGATATTGGTGCAAATAATCGAAAATAATGTCTTCCAAATTTCAGTCAAATAGGTTAATAAATACCCAGCATCCCAGACACTTAAAGTTTCCCATAAGATTAATATGGGACAAATTGTGCAAAAACTTTTAATTTACACAACTTCTTCAGTTTTTATTTAAATCAAACATCCACATAGGACTATAATCTCTGTCATACTTAAAATATCTTACTTTTGATAAGCTTAAAATTTCAAAAATGACGGGCCCAACAATTTGGATCAAAAAATTACTTTTTATTGCTATTAACTAAGAATGATTAAACATTGTAAAAAATGTCTAATAAATTATTGCAAAGTGTACTGTTTCGGATAGTTCTGAAAATAACTTAGCTTAGGAGAGTAGGAGATATCCATGAGACACAATTACGATGAACCTGTACATTTATTAAATTCGCGAGCAGAGGTGAGAGAAGCAACCTCCAAGAGATCGTCCGTGTTTGCCAGAAATCCAAAGGAAGATTCGGTTTCGCGCACATACGCATTACTGTTGCCGTGTCACGTGTTATCCCCGCACCACCACCTGACATTCGATTTGAAATTTAACATACTGGAGTAGAGCTCCCGCCTTCTTGGAGCAGAAATAATAACATGTGACACGACAACAGCAATGCGCATGCGCGGTACCGTATCTTCTTTGGAAGTCTCGCCAACACGAAAGATCTCTCAGAGATTGTTCTTCCCACTCCCCACTTACAAGGATACTACTCCTTAGTATTCCTTCGTGATAGGAACCAAAGACAATTGACTAATAAGAGTCGCCCGAAAATAACGCAGAGAAGTCTCACGTGTGCCGAGACCAGTTGCCTACTGACAATGGATGTTTTTCGGGTGTCAGGCTCCGCTTTTTGTTTTTTTTTCGATATATTGTAGGGAATCAAAAATGAGCAACATGTATTTTTTTTATATCGGCCGTTTCTTATGTTTAAAGGGTAAAACTAGCTCCTTCAGTTGTTTTCTGAGGACAATAATATTTCGCCACTAACCATCTTTATTTATATTATAAACTACCATTAGTGAAAAAGTACGTATGCAAAAATGTGAAATATTCATTTGATATAAAAAAAATGAATGAATGTTATTTCGTGATGCCAGAATAGTGATTAAACAACTTACCACCAGCACCAAGGGGCGAACTATCCCTAATACGCTAGTTACGTATGGCTTCCAAAAAAAATTGAAGAGACGCGTAATGGTTGAACAAACGGGATATTAATTATTCAAAAAATTGCCATTTACCTGCAATAGGTTCAAATAGTTTTCTGTAGTTAGGTACATTTTGGAAAAGATCAATACGGATAAAAATATTCTTTTACTTTCTTTTTATTCAAACTTTTCTTTACATTCTTTCTTCACATTCGTTACTGCTCGATATATATTGTACATTCGCAATAAGTATAGACATATTGTTCGGCATATTTTAAGGTTCATATTTGTCACAAAAATGGTACTCATGAATAAAGTTTTTTAATCACAATGCCTTTTCACACAATGAGCATCTTACTATGGGTGTTTCCCGAGTGAAAATTCTTCGACTTGGTTTCGACTTGAATTGCCCCCAATCAAGACATGCTGAAGTCGAAAAGTTCGACTCCAGCATGCCTCCTTATTGAGACGGAGCCAGACTTCAATTTATGTCTTGGAGAAAAGTTTCTATGTATTCAAGACATACATTTATATCTTGAGTCGAATTTTTATGACTTCAAGTCGAGCGGTTTATAACTTCGAGTATATACCTGCCCTGAAAAAGGGTCATTCTGACTGTCATAAAAGCTAATCTTTGTGAATAATTAAACAATTTTGTATATTTTTACACAATATATATATATATATATATATATATTGGATCAATTAATTTATATATTTTCATTTGTGACCATTTGATACCACGCTGAAAACACCAGTTCTCGTAAGATCACTGAAGTTAAGCATTGTTGGGCGCGGTTAGTACTTGGATGGGTGACCGTTCAGGAATATTGCGTGCTGTTGGCCCGTCGTGGGTGTGGTGGGCCCACACTGGTAGTAAATATCCACCTAGAAGCACTACCCGAATCGGGTAGTGAGGCAATGAACTTTCGAGTTCGAACTGCTAATCTATGTATGTATGTATTTTCATTTGTATTATACTTATTTGACGACGATACCGAAAATGTTGTTTGTTTTTACGTATTTCTAACGGCATAGGAGATCCTTATAGAAAATTACAATTTTAATTTTTGTGAGGAAAATTTTTCAGGGTTATACTCGTTCAGATCCACAGATTCTGATTTTTTAAATTAAAAATAACTAATTTAATATTTACAAATTTTTCATTCATTAATTTTAATCCTTCGAATCTGTTAACAGTTTCATTCGAGGTCTCATTTCTGAGTCGAAAAGGTTCGTCTTGAGACAAGTTACGCCGACTTGAAATCACCATGCTAAAACCATAAAAGTAAGACATTGTATTATGTCTCGACTCAGGTTTGAGACGCAGCCAGACATCGATGTCTTGGAGACGAACTCAAGACATCGCCAAGTCGAACTACATAGTCTAGTATCTAGTATCTACATAGCCGCTTTTGTACTACGCAGTACGTCATCAGAAAAACGCCTAACATAATTCTTTAACATCCTGAATCCATACACATCTAAAGGTTGAATTCTTACAGTGGTACCCTTCGGTATAGTTTTTAGTGTGACGAGGCCGATCGTGCGCTTCAGCGCGCATGTTTTTGTCTTTAGGATGAATTACGAAATCTTTTATTATTTTCTTATTTCAAAATGATCTATTTTCATGTAGACATTATTTTTTTAAAGTTAATCTAATAATTCAGTGTAAATATAATTTTTTATCGTGTGATTAGGACGTTGCTCTCCAAAAAAAATACGTAATGATTTCCAAGATCGAACTCGAGAAAATGCCACATACAATTGTGTATGATTGAATACATTTTTACGAACATCTACTCCTATTTAATCAAAAGTTTGTCCTTGACTTTTATTAATTTCCATCGCGAATGCTAATTTAATTGGGAATTGTCGTCGTCTGTCTGAAAGTGAAAGAATAAACGTCTTCACAGTACAGTGTAATGCGGTGAATGAATACAATATCTCCCGTTTTATCACCAGTTAGGATGCGACATCGCAAAAGATTATTCGCAAGTTCTATTACTTGTAAACGCGTTCCATTGCATAGACCTTCGTTAATACTGAGGTTTCTAAGTAGCATTATAATGCAATTATTTCGCAATTGCAATTTATACGGTGGAAGGTTAGGAGGATTTAAAGTATTAAGATATTCTGGCAGTATTACATCATCAATGTCTCCATTGTCAAAATTTTCCGTACTATCCATGCTGGTATAAATACGTTCTGTTGTCTTGTCAAGTAATTTTACAACTCTGCAATTGATTTCTTCAACATCAACATTTCGTGCAAATAATATAGCTATTTTCACTATATCTTCGTACTTGCGATTATCAATTAATTCTTTAAATGTAGTTTGTACCATGTCATCCGTTCTCGGAGCTACACATTGTTTTGGACCTAATAAATTATTATCATTGTCATTTAAAGTACCACTGCCAACAGACAGTAAATATTTCGCAAATTCTACCTCGCTTGGTAAAGTTCTCATATTTTGGTTTAATGAGAACACTGAAAAATGTTTCCATAGTGCACTAAACTTGATAGATAAATTGACCAATTCACTTCGAGTAGCATTGACTTTTAAAGGTAGTAATTTTCTAAAATCTCCTCCTAGAAGCATAATTTTTCCTCCAAATGGCAAGTCAATATTCATAAAGTCACGGAGAGTTCGATCAATTAATTCCAAAGCATATCTTGGCGCCATTGGAGCCTCGTCTCAAATAAATAGATCTACATTCCTTAAATAGTGTGCACCTTTTGATTGCCTTTTGATGCTTGATACGGAATCTGAAAATTGTGGAACAGGCATATCAAAACTTTTATGAACAGTCTTTCCTTGTGGAAGTAATATTGCAGCAATTCCTGTAAATGCCATTGTACAAATATTCTTTCCCTTACTTCTTAATAAATGATAGAATCTAGTGCAAATGTATGTTTTACCTGATCCACCTGGCCCATCAATATAAAAACATGAATTAAAAGACGTTTTTTTCATCCGCCATGACAACATTGAATACTTTATCGAAAATATCTTTCTGTTTTGTATTCAATTGTTTATACTGTATCTTACCATTTTTCTCATGTTGTTGAAGTAACATTTCATCATTATTTCCATCGTCAATAGCAATATCATTTTCGGTTATTTGTGGCATCTTTGGAAAATTACGAAGATCAGATCTTTCATGGGATAGGCCAGTGTTTATTTGAATATAAGCTCTTCTATGTGCTTCATCTAAATTATAATTTCTCTGCAAATCTTGTGACATTGCATCCTGGAATTCCTCCCATAGTTTTTCTGGATTATTTGGATGGCAGTATATTAAAATACGTACAAACAAAAGCCGCAATTTCCGTGGCATCATCCATACTTCACCTTCTGTCATTGCACGATTCCAGTCTGCATCGTCTTCGATAAGACCTAATGCTAAGCATGCACTGTGAAATGTATCATGTATTTTACCATCCACTGTTCTAATATCTTCAAAACTTGTTGCTCCCTTAACTGTTATCAGTAACAATCTAAGATGAAAAAGTTCTATTTGTATGGACTAATTGAATACATGCGTCCAATAACGTTGAATTGTGCTTTACGTATTTCCCATGGATATGTATTTCCACCAGGTTGTTTCTTAAATACGTAATGTGATTGTATTTCTGCATAGGTGAATTTTCTAGCGTCTGGATCTCGTCCATTTAAGGTAAAATAATCCAGAAGCTTAGTTACTTTCTCTAACGCAGTCCTTATAGAGTGATCATTTCCTTCATCATTAATAGTTACAGTGTGCAGATTAAATAAATGTACTGGTAACCGCATAATAGAGTGACTTTTATCTTGCAGTGATCTTCCAAATATTCTATCGGCTGCTTCAAACGGACTGACATACCTAGTTTCAATAAAATTGTGAATTTCGTCATGATGAATGAAATTTTCATTATTTTTGGTGACCACTACAGCAGCAGCGTCATGTCCTTTATAAATATACTTATACAAATATTTTACAGACTTAATGCTGGATACAGTTGTTCCTCCATTAGGCCGATTATAAACACCAGTGTTATTTCGACAGTAAGTTGGGTACCCATTTTCATCCATGGTTATCTCTGTCTGGAATTTTTTTGGAAAGTTTTTAGAACATTTACCTTTTTCATCTTTGAACCAATCTCCACATGGACCATGGATAATGTTTTTTATGACGATATTATGAAGTGTGCGATTTTCCTTTGGATTTGGAATTTCAGTGGAAATATATTTATCAACGATATCAGGAGTAGTTATTTTATTATTTTGTTTCAACGTAAGTAGTAGATGAAGATGAGGTAATCCTCGTTTTTGATATCCAACAACATATACGTCTGCAAGTACTTCGCCGAATAACTTCTTCTTCACAATAATATTAATAAGTTCATCTTTTTTTATTTTAAAAACGCGTGATACAATGTCGGGTCTGTCTGATACTGTTTGATCGTGCAATAAATTCTCTTTTATTGCACGCCAATTTGGATTGCATGTCATAGTTATGAATAGATCTGGCTTGCCAAATCTTCTTACAATTGCCATTGCGTCTTGATAATGCCGGAACATATTACGTGATGATCCTGTAAACGATGAAGGTAGGATGACCATTTTCCCCACATTACTGTTTGTATCATCTGCTGTTCGTTGTAAATGATCGATTAATCCTTGATAAGTATCAGCACGAATTTGTTTTTGGTTCATTCCACAAAAATGCATCCGATCTTTTTCAATTTTTACAGAGCTTTCAACAATCCATTGCTGGAATAATCGTCCTCCCAATAAAAATACATTATCATCTCGAGTTGCCATTCTGTATTTGGTGTATGCAGCTCGTGATACACGTTTATCTCTGTTCACACAGAGAATATTTTTATGCCAACCTCTTGTACCATGTGGATGAAATAACGGGTAAATCCAAGGTTCAACATTAGGGTCCATGGAGCTAACATATTCAAGCTCTTTTTTATCTTTATTATGTATGGTTACGTAAGATTCTGGAATATCACCGTCAGCAGTTGTGGTAAAAATTGCGGCTACTTCATTAATTTTTTGTAAATTGTAACGTCTACTATTCATTCCAGGTTTTAATGAAAATAATAGTTGCATTTCAGGTTCAGTTCGTATATTATTGTTCACCATTGTTTATTCTATTTCTTCATGCATCATACGGTACGATTGCGCAAATATATTGCAGCTGCGAAGAGCAGTCTCAATTGCATCAACAATTTCCCTATTCAATGTAGCAATTTGATTGCATCGAATATTCGTAGCTTCATTTTGATCTTCGATAAATAGTTGAACATAGGAAGGACTTTCATTTGCATCGGGATACAAAGATGTATTAATTTGATAATAAACCTGGCCATGTATTTTGGAGCAAAATGGTCCAGGACGTTTGTTATTGAATTTCACTAAATTAGCAATAAAAGACGCAAAGGCAAATGCATTGTTATAGCACCGTATACGTTCGTGAAAATGATTTGATTTTTCGTGTGTACCATCAAATAAACTTCTTTATAATTGGTGGTGGATTAGGTAATGGTTCAAAAGTGACTTCGCCATGCCTGCAACAATCATTGAAAGAATTTTTCTTATTAGCCACTTTTTCAGCTTGAAAGTGTTTCGCGTTGCAATGTGTACATAAAATATTCATTCCACCACAGTAGTGTACAATCATATCTGCACTTTCACTACTGTCAGACGTATTTTCTACATGAGAAAAAGCGATATTGTTTGTATAAACATTTTAATTTGTATGCGATGCCCTATTTGTTTCATTTTGTAAAGTCTGAACTATCTCTGTCTTATTTATTCTCACCACAGTTTCCGGTATATCATTTAGACTGTCATTATTACACATTTTTCGACGAAGACAACATAATCGTTGTTTAGTAGCGTTTTTCTCTCGGATTTGTCTTAATGCCTCTTCTTCTGTGAGAGTCTGTTCAATTTGAGGAGCTATATAAATTTGTGAATCTTGCTCATTACGCTTTGCACGTATTAAATGAAAGGTATTTGGTAAAAATATCTGTATTTGTATTACCTTATATTTTTGTATATAAAAATGAGTATTACCTTTTTATGCTTCTATTAAAATTATAATTTAAAGAATGGTAAATATGAAAGTAATTTTATTGACTGTAAGTAAATGATATATTTTATGAGAATAAAATGAATTCAATATTAGTTACACAAAATTATCAATTTTATTCTTTTCAAAATTACATGAAATTATATTTCTTGGTTTAATTTTAAATTATGAATCGTTGACCTGGCTCTTTAATCCAAATTTCTGTTGTAATGATATCTGTTTATGTTGTAAAAACAGCTTTTTCTTTACCTGGAAAGAAAAAAAATGATTGTATTATAAAAGCATTAAATCTACTATAAAGTAAATCAGTAAAAACTAATTGTAAATTGAACATAAGGATAATGTAATATTTAAGCACATTTAATTTCATATTTAACGCCGCACAGTGTTCCGAAAAATGCATTTATTATTAAAAAAAGGGTACATCCTTAATTTTTTATCTGATTTACAAGTTTTATTTTAAATTAGAATTGAAAAAATCGTTTACAAAATTTTTTTCTATTCGCGCAGGAATATTTTTTCACACATGTCAGCTTCGAAATCCCTTATCTGATATGTTTCAGTACAGAACATTTTTAATTAATAACAATTTCGGTTTTTTTGAACACATTTGATATAAAATAGCAAATGTATAAGTTTGTAATTAAAAATCTTTACTTTCATAAAAAAGTGTAATAAATAAAAACTTTTTTTAAATATTGCGTTAACATTTAAGTATAAAGCGTATGGCAGTAATTTCCCGTACACTGATTGCATACGAAATGCTGAAATTAAATAAATATTTTATATAATTTATAATCTTTTGTAGACTTTTTGGAACAATATTTTCTATATTCATGGCGAAAATTATAATTTTTTTTTATGAAGTTTGTTTATGAAACAATGTCAATTTTTAATATTTAGAAATGTCCTTTAGTTTGTCCTTTCCGTTAATTATGTTAAAGGCAAACTCGCGTGAATAAAGAAAAGATTCTGCGCGAAAATTACAAAATGTTGCTTTTGTTTATCCAATTTGTTTATGAAAATAATTCCTATCATATTTTCACAACTAATTATAGGAATTGGCAACTTCTATCAGCATATGAAGGAATGAAATTAAAAAAGTGTTGAATTGTGCATAAAATTGCGAATGCATTAATTTTTTTTGTTTGAAAATTGTTTATAACAATAATAATTATATATATTTCATATATGTTTACCATGACATATTGCGCTATAAAAAGAAATATATGATCTTTCTTTCAAACAAAATATTTTCGTTCCTCAAAGAACTTTGTCGCTTATTTGTTTTTCCTGTATGTATTTAATATGTTGTGTGAAATTTCATAAATCGTTAATGAATAAAAAAAAAGTAAAATTGTCCTTTTTATCACACTTTGTGTTAAATAAATAAATTTCAATAAAGGCAAATAAAAGTAATCGTATTCCACAGATATCTTAAAAATTTATTGAAGTGTAATTAACAAAAAAATTGTAAATCGTATGAAAATTAAGAGCTGTTGACTTGTTTTAAAAGTAAATTTCTGTTTCTGACCACTGTACCCCGGTCCTGGTATCCCAGCCTTTCTTGTGTAAATAAAAAATAATTCACATTTGCGCATTTTATTTTTATAAAAAATGAATGTCTAAAATGATGTATTATTCAGACTTAACTTTTATATGACTAAAAATGAACAAATATTATTTTATTTTGAGGTTATAAGAAATTTTGTAATAGCAATACCAGCGCGCCGCAATCTTTCTATCCTGGCTATTATAGCCTTACTTGGAAAGCTCCAATAAATTTCATATTTGCGCAATATTGTTACTAAAAAAGTAAAGTTTTAAATTATTTCTGCTTAGATATTTTGTGGTTCTTAATATAGATTTTAAAAAACAAATTTTTAATTTTTTAAATATTTTATAATATCTTCTCGATATTCTATGGATCAAAATGCGTAAATATGAATTACTTGTGAGTTATAATAAAGTATGTGATATTTTTTTTCTGAAATTCTTGAAATATGAATTTTTATGTGCTCAAAATAAACGCTTTCATACTGGGTATTTGGATTTGTAACGTCAGCTGAAAATATGTCTGCACGGTGAGGGGCAAAGAATAATAAGACTTGCATTTAGTAAAACTTGATTTCTTCAATAACTTAAAAAAAAAATTACTTTTCACCATGATTTTATTTTTATACAATTTTTTATATTTCAAAATGTAATAAGTTAAATAGTACAATTTATAATTTTTGGTAACAATAGTATTATTTAACTGCATGTTTTGAAAAATAAAAAATTTTTAATGCATATTTTGTGTTACATTTTTTGTTTAAATTGTTATTTTTGTTTTGAAGATTGAAATATTTTTGTAGAAAATTAAATTTATTTTTTGTTTTTGAAAATACATATATGTTGTTATAAATATTTTCTCTTTTTCTTAAATTTAATTGCTTTTGATTTAAAATTGAAACTGTATTTTTGTTGAAATAGTAAGCATTACATTTTTTGCTGATAATATATCTTATTTAATTTAAAATTAAAGTATTTTTATGGAAAATTCAACTGTTTTGTAGAACTTGAAATGAATTGTCTGAATTTTTCTTCTTTATTAACTGCAATATCTTTAATTTTCTAAGATTCGTATTTTTGGTTTTAAAATTCCATCTCTTTCGGTATAGATTTAATTTTTTTTTTTTAATTAAATTAATTTTGATTTAAAATTGAAAATTTGTTTTGTTGAAGTATGAACTATCTACATTTTTTCTTCTATATTTCATATTATTTTTGTTTAAAATTCAACTAGTTCTGTATGAAATTATTAGTGTTTATTTATTGAAGAATGTTTCTTGTTTGAAAATTTGAATTTTTAGTTTTAGATTTTTTTTGTTCGAAAATAAATCTCTTTTTGTATAAATTTACTATTTTTTTTTATGAAACTATATTATTTTTTATTTAAAATTGGCAACTTGATTTAACTTAATATGCTTTGAAAAATAAAAAATTTAAAATGCATACTTTGTGTTAATTTTTTTTTAATTGTTATTTTTGGGTTGAAGATTCAAATATTTTTGTATAAAATTAAATAATTTTTTTTAATACATATATTTTGTTATAAATTTTTTCTCTTTTTCTTAAATTTAATTGTTTTTGATTTAAAATTGAAAATGTATTTTTGTTGAAATAGCAAGTATTAAATGTTTTGTTGATAATGTATCTTATTTAATTTCAAATTAAAGTATTTTATGGAAAATTCAACTGTTTTGTAGAACTTGAAATGAATTGGTTGAATTGTTCTTCTTTATTGACTGCAATATCTTTAAATTTTTTAAATTCGTATTTTTGGTTTTAAAATTCAATCTCTTTCGTTATAAATGTAATTTTTTTTATAAAATGAAATTGTTTTTTATTAAAAATTTTTAACTTGTTCGGTTGAATTATGAGCTGTTACATTTTTTCGTATATATTTCATATTATTTTCGTTTAAAATTAAACTATTTCTGTATGAAATTATTAGTCTTTATTTACTAAAGAATGTTTCTTGTTCGAAAATTTGACTTTTCAGTTTTTGATTTATGCTTGTTTGTATAAATGTACTATTTTTTGATGAAATTATACTATTTTTTATTTAAAATTAACAACTTGTTTGTTTCAAATATGACGCATAGCCTTTTCTCGTATATCATTAATTTCTTTTAAACATTCAACTATTTTTGTATAAATTTAATCTTGTTTATGAAATTAAACTGTTTTTTATTTAAATTTTAAATATTTTTTCCTTGAAATATCAATTATTACATTTTTCGTTGATAATTATTAATTATTTCGTTTAAAATTAAATTACTTAGTGTCAACGTTTAAATACGCTTTTTTCTTTTGTTGAAAAATAATGTTTTAAGTGAAAGTTAAAGTATTTCATTTTTTATCGAAAATTTATATTTTTTATATGATAATTTTTTTCTTAATTTGTATTCTTTTTTTTATTAAAATTAATTCTTTTTATAAACTATATCAGTTTGTATTTTATTTAAAATGAAATACTTTTCTGCTTCAAATATCAACTATTACATTCTTTGAGAATTAATTTTTTTCTTTGAAAAGTCAACTACTCGTGTAAGCGTTGAGATGCTTTGTTAAAAATTGTTTTTTCTTTAAATAGAAATATTTATTTTATTTCTGGTTTTTAAAAATAAAATATATTATTCAAATACATGCACTTATTATTAAAAATAATTTGTTTTTAAGTTATTAAACAAATTAAGTTTTGTTCCATACAATTAGTATTATTGTTTGGCCCTCGGCGTGCAGACATCTTGTATTTCCTAAATCAACCTGAAATACCTAATTAAATAAAATTATTTAGTTAGGATAGAAATGAAGTTTGAATATGTACGTGGCGCAGGTTAGGATTTTATTTGTACCAAAAGTTATACTACGCCATGTTCCTCAATTGTAAAGCTAAGAAAATGATGTTTCAAGTTCAACCACATTATACTCTATGAAAAAGAGGTTAAATGTAAAAAGTAAGTATATCGGTAAAAAATAATGCGTAATGAAGAACATAATAACAAAAATTTTAATACTATTATGAATGTGTTTTGGCTAACATGTAAAATTTGTTTTGGACATGACGTAATATGATATTCAAAAAATTCATTATTTATCATAATTATAGTACTCTATGTCCATAAAATATTTTTATTAAAAAAAATATATATATAATATTAATTTTGAGTTAAAATTAGAACATAATGATAGTTTACATTATTATATTTTATTGCATACCTTCAATGAAATAATTTATTCACAAATTATTCAATTTCGAGTAATATTATGGTTAGTTTTGAAGTTAATTATATTGTTCAAATTGTTATCTCTCGAATGGAAGTTAGGTTATCCATATAAAATTTGGGCTACGAATTTTTCATTTTTAAATTTATAATAATGCAAAATTAGACTAATATAAGGCTAATATAATTGTACCTTTTAATTAACGTCACTATTTTAATTAATAATTGCAATGGCTTAGTGAGCACATTTCATTTAAAAGTATATTTAGAAAAAAATTTATACTTACTGAGCCTCAAAATAATGATTTCAAATTTTCAAAAAGTGAACATTGCGTAATGTAATTCAAGGGCGTCGATCTACGTTGTTTTATCCGTTACCGTCCTCGGATTATCGTATTAACCTAAAAAAAATCGATAAAAATAATACACTTATAGAAATGAAATAACTATATCGACTATTTAACAATTGTGTTGAATACTTACTTAAAATATTTCAATAAGGCCACTTGTCAACCGAAGATGAATGATTACAAATTCAAAAAATTAGTCTATCTTTTCATGTAATGTTTTTTTAAAACATATATTATCTCAAAATGTATATAAGAATATGCACTGCGCAATAACTCCACCGGTCCGTAACCATTCTTTTTTCCCACTCCATGTACCTCTTCCACGTGCACTTTCGCCCCTATTTCCCCATCAACGTTTCCACTTCTTCTCTTCCTGATTCACTATTCACTTAAATTCCTCTAATCACTATATTTCAACTTCGTTTCGTCTTCTCTTCTACTTCCATTTTCCTTTCTAACTCTCTTAATCTTGATTTCATTCTCACATTTTCTAGGATAACGTTCTTATTCACTTCTTTTATTCTCTCTCCTTCACTTTCCCCTTCATCCCCTTTCTGTATATCCACCGACTTACATTCTAGCTTTCTCCCTCTTTCTTCCAATTTCTCCATATCAGATTTTCTCTCTTTCACACTCATCCTTTGCTTTTTATCGATATCCTCCAACTGCTTTCAAACCTTATCATTTTCTTGCCGCCACACCAGATCCCGTTCTTCCCACTTCTCTTTAACTTTCCTTATTTCCTCCCAAACCTCATCTTCTCGCTACCGCATGCCACTCAGAATTCGTTTCATTTCCTCTCTAAACCCTTTAATGAGATTTTCCAGGCTCTCTAGATCGACTTTCTCTTTTGCCTTATTCCTCTCCGGTGGAGACTTTGTTAAAAACTTTTTCCGTAACTTCTCTTCACCCTGCTCATTCCCCTCTTCTTCCCTTGATCTTTTACTGTCTTCCGTCTTATCCCCCTCATCGCTTTTATCCGTAAACCCATTTATCCCTGCCTCCATTTATCAAAACGTTGTTACGATACTAAGCTACTAGATCTGGACCTATTAAGCAATTCCCGATTTGACGGCCTACCTCGAGTCCTCCTGTCAGCTAGTCCCCCTTCCTTTTCTCCCCACCCTAAGTTGCCAGGCGTAGTAAACTGAACCTCGCCATCATCGGTACTATCTCCGACATCACCCTTACCCCTCCCTGTTTTGGCGGATAATACGGAAGACAATAAAAGATCAAGGGAAGAAGAGGGGAATGAGCAGGGAGAAGAGAAGTTACGGAAATATTTTTAAAAAAGTCTCCACCGCAGAGGAATAAGGCAGAAGGGAAAGTCGATCTAGAGAGCCTGGAAAATCTCATTAAAAGGTTAAGAGAGGAAACGAACCGAAATCTGAGTGGCATGCGATAGCGAGGGGATGAGGTTTGAGAGGAAATAAGGAAAGTTAGAGAGAAGTGGGAAGAATGGGATCTGGTGTGACAACAAGAAAAAGATAAGGTTTGGAAGCAGTTGGAGGATATCGAGAAAAAGCAAATGATGAGTGAAAGAGAGAAAATCTGATATGGAGAAGTTGGAAGAAAGAGTGAAAAGGCTAGAATGTAAGTCGGAGGATCTAAAGAAAGGGGATGAAGGAGAAAGTGAAGTAGAGAGAATAAAAGAAGTGAATAAGAACGTTATCCTAGAAAATGTGAGAATGAAATCAAGATTGAGAGAGTTAGAAAGGAAAATGGAAGTAGAAGAGAAGACGAAACGAAGTAGAAATATAGTGATTAGAGGAATGAAAGTGAATTAGGAAGAGAAGAAGTGGAAACGCTGATGGGGAAATAGAGGCGAAAGTGCACGTGGAAGAGGTACATGGAGTGGGAAGGAAGAATGAACTTAAATCGCGTATTTATATAGTGAAAGTAAGAAATGAGGAAGAAAAAGTTGATATTTTGAGAAAGAAGAAAGCTTTAAAGGGGAGAGAAAAAAGGATAGAGGAGGATATGACGTGGAATAAAAGAAGAAGAAAGTGGATGATGAAACAGAGAGCATGGAGTGAAAGAGTGAAAGGAGACACGGTATGCATAGGGAAAGACAGGATGACGAGAGGAAGAAGCGGAGACTAGGGATAGAAGGGAGGAGGTAATGGAAACAGTAGAGGGTGAAAGGAAAGAAGGAGGAGAAGGCGGAGCGACGGGGTTTCCATGAAAATAGGGAGGGGACGTAATGGCGAAAGAAGGGAGAAAGGAAGGAGGAAAGAAGTGAGAGTAGCGTCTTGGAACGTATCAGGGCTAATGAATAAAGATTAAGGATTCTGGGAAGAGGTGCAGAAATGGGATGCAGTGATGTTGAGTGAAACCTGGATAGATGAGAAGGATTGGAGGAGAGTGAAGAGGAAGTTACCCAAGGGATATATGTGGCAGATGCAAGAGGCAAAGAAAGAGAAGGTAAAGGGAAGAAAGAATGGGGATATGGTGTCAGGTGTGAGGAATGAATTGGTGGGAGAAAAGAGAATAGAAGTGGGATTTGAGAAAACGGATAGAGTATTCACCAGAATAGTGAAGATAGGAAGAAGAAAGGTGAAGATAGGAAGAAGAAAGGTGAGGATAGTTTACGTTTACAGGAGAAGGGGAGAGGAAGAAGGTTGGAGTGTGATTAGGAAATGAGTGGCGAAAAAGGATGACGAATTAGTGTTGATAGGACGTGATCTGAATGCTTGGACGGGGGAAGAGGGAGGGGAAATATGGGATGAAGAGAGTGAGACTTTCGGAAGAAAATCGAAACAAACAGGTGGACAAGAAGGGTAGGATTCTGTTGGAAATTCTGGGAGAAACAGAATGATTCATTTGTAATGGGAACTCGGAAGGGGATGAGGAAGGTGAGATAACGTTTGCAGGTAAATGGGAAACAGTAATGGACTACATTTTGGCAGATGAAAGGATAAGGAGGCTGTTGGAAAGAATGGAAGTAGGGAACGAAATAGGGTCAGAACACTTCCCGGTCATTGCAACGTTGAAATGCGGGAATCGGAGAAGAGAGTGAAGGAAGGAGGGGGCGACAGAGAAGAAAGCGAAGATAAGCAAATGAGGAGTGGATAAGCTAAGAGATATACGAAAAGAATGGAAAAAGAGAATGTGGCGATTGAAGATGGGGGAGGCGTGGATGGGGTGTTGTGCAAGATGAGGGAAAGGGTAGAGAAGATAGTGGAAGAAATTAGGCCAAGTAAGGAAGAAAGAAGGGGGAAGAGAGGGTGGTGGAACGTGGAATCTATAGAGAGTAAAGAGCGTATATAGTTATCGTTAAAGAATTGGAAATGAGGAGAGATAGACAGAAAGGAGTATAATAAAAGAAAAAGGGAACACGAGAAATTACTGGATGTAAAACGACAGGAGGAGAAGGCGAGGTACATGGAGGAGTAGAAAAAGCAATAAAGGAAGGAAGAGAATGGGAGGTGATTAATAGAGAAAGGAGGGGATGGAAACGAATGAATGAAGAGATAAGTATGGATGAATGTACGGTATACGTCAAGAAATTGCTAGGAGGGGTGGATAGCAAGGTGAGGGGGGAAGGTAGAAAGATCAAGGAGGGTGGCATGGAAGGTGGGAATGAGGTGGCCAGAGAGAAGGTGGATCAAGCAATTGAAAAGCTAAAAAGAAACAAGGCGACAGGAGAGGATGGGATGGAGAATGAAACGTTGAAATTTGGCGGAAGAAGGGTTAGGGAAGAGATTTGGGAAGTATGTAATAGAGTATAGAAAGGGGAAGGATGACCGAAGGAGTGGAGAACAGGTTTGGTAGTTCCTTTATTAAAGAAAGGAGGGGGTAGAAAAGTGGCAAAACAGCGGTGAACAGGAAAATCTTGTGGAAGGCAATGAAAGAAAGGGAGGTGGACGAAGAGCTTATTGAGAGGATAGGGAAACAGAAAGGAGAGGAGTTCCGGACAGGGAGGGGTCTCAGGCAAGGGTGCCCGCTAAGCCCGTTGTTTTTTAGCATATTGTTATCAGACCTAGAAGAGAAAATGGAAAAGAAAGGTAAAGGGGTACAGTTCTAGAAATGAGAGAATATACTCGTTAGCGTACGCGGACGATGTGGTGCTTCTGGCAGAGAATGAAAGTGGAATGAACTTGCTAATGAAAGGATTCGAAGAGTATGAGAGAGAGGCAGACCTGGTAATTAATGTGAAGAAGACAAAGATAGTATGATTCAGGAAGAGAAAGAATGAAGTAAAGTATGGATGGAAGCTAAATGGGGAAATGGTATGGTCCGTGATATGTTATGGAGTGGAACCTTGAGGGTGGAAGGAGTAAAAACATTTATTTTATCAATTACAAAAATTATGGTGGATTCAGAGTAATCATCGGACGAAAAGGTTTCGACAGATGGTAATCGGCTGGGGACGGATGCTAATAGACTTCAGCCTTTTGGGCGTCCGGTATGTCCTTGGATCTCCGAGGTGACGGATAAGTCCTCGACTTGCTGGGCGAGCGTCGTGGAGGAGGGCGAGACTTCGGCCTCTTTTTCTCTCTGGAACTCTTGTCAGGGAGAGTTAGGCTAACCCCGCGCTCGTGTATCCGCCTTCTGGTAGGCTCCGCTCTCGTTGAAGGACGGCTGGAGATTTCCCTCAGCGTAGTCCTGGGAGGGGGCTTTGGTATGGCCGAAAGAAAATATACCAATTTTGGTGGCGACAATTCGATGGGCTTCGGAGGCGAAAACTCAATCGGAGAGGCACGCAGCTCCGATAGGTCCTCCTCCCCTAAGGGGTGAATACCTGTAGTTCCTGCGGCTGGGCTCCGTAATTCTGGGGGTTGCGGGGACGTCTCCTCGGGCGGAAGATCGACGCCTAGGTCCCGCAACAGATATCGGCCGGCGAAGAATATCCCTCCAAGTCAGGTAGGATCTGATCAAGTTGTTGGGGGAGGTTGAGCTCCTCGATAACCTCTTCTTGAGGAATGGTCTGGTCGGTGGTTTCAGGCGCGTTTTCAATCGAAGGTTGGTTGGCTGGGAGCCCTCTGTCTCGGTTCCGGCGATCTCCGCGATTCATCTTCTTCCGTTTAGGTGGCAATATTCCCAGATCCTCTTAACAGAGGAACAAACAGTAAAAGGGAAAAATCCCCGATCCTCTTGACGGAGGACCGAGAAGTAAGAGGAAAAACCCCAGATCCTCTTGATAGAGGACCGAGAAATTAGAGGGAATATTCCCAGATCCTCTTAACAGAGGACCGAGAGAGTAATAGCACCAAGAGATAGAAGAAGGAATTCCCAGAACCTCTTAGCAGATGACCGAGAGAGTAAAAAGACCGAGAGATAGAAGGAGAATCCCAGATCCTCTTAGCAGAGGACCGAGAGTAAAAGACTCAGAGATAGAAGTAGAAATTCCCAGACCCTCTTAGCAGAGGGCTGAGGAATAGAATAATAAATTCTTAGATCCTCTTAACAGAGGACCGAGAGATAAAATAAGAACTTCCCAGATCGTCTTAACACAGGACCGAGAGAGAAGAATAGGAAAGAAATAAGAGAGAAAACTTATAGAAGGGTGGAGAGCAGAAACATGACAAGGGTTAATTTTTTAATGGTAGAACAATTACCGCTATGGGTTAGATTTATCGCCGGAGAAAGCAACTCGCTAAGTTACTATCGGCTGGTGATAATTTCTCCAGGTTTCCGGAGACTTCCTTCTTCACAATTTGAAGTTCACTCGGGTATTCCACCTCCTTCACTTTCGTACTCTGGGCTACCGTAAATAAGTCGGATTCTTTTTGTTTTTTTAAAAACGAAAAAAAATTTAATAAGTCGAGGTTAGGGTTTCGAAAAATTAGTAAGTTGGGGTTAGATTTTCAATGAGTAAGTCGAGGTTAGATTTCCGGGCACAGTTTATTCCGTAGTCACGTAGTAGATAATCGTAGCACAGCATCGAGAAACCGCCGGAATTATGGAATAAAGTCGGAGCGACAACTTTACCAGTTGGAGACTGAATCGGCACTAACTAGGAGCTCACCGCGAGTGAATGCCTCAACCGTATGAGAGCAGCGCTGCGGCGTGAGTAGCAACTAATCGACCTATCGATGTATCGATTCATCGAAAGTCGCTGTTGGCGCGCGAAAATTCAAATGAACTAAAAGTTGAAAAGTTGTAAATGGGCAACAACCACAGTTAAAATAGAAGTGTTGTGCCGTCGGTCTGTCTTGGTATAGTTGGGAGCGGTTGTTTTGAGAAAAGTAACAGAAAATAACTTCAGAGAAATTTAATTGTGTTGAGAGAAGAAACAGGGAGAGAGAAATTGGTGATAAGGCAGAGGAAAAGGATCTGGAATTTCGAAGAGAAACTTAAGAGTGGTAAGGGTAGCAAAGTTGCATAAGTATGCATGCAGAAAATACTAAATAGAGAGAGGAGAGGTAACACGGGACATTCAAGATGGTAGAAGGAGATGGTAAGTTAGAAGGGAATGGAGAATGTGTGATGAGGGGAGGGAGTGGCAGGAAATAGAGGGGGAAATGAGTAAGAAGCAGGAAGAGAAGAGGTGGAAAAAGATTATGGAATCAAAATACAATAAATGGTATAGATTCGTCAAGATGGAAGGGGTCCCAGAATATCTGGGGAATTCAAAAAGGAGTGGAGGTGTCCAGGATGATACGTTTCAGAATGGGAGAAAGCATGATTGAGTGTAAATATTGGATGAGTGAAGAAATGAAAATGTGTAGGGTATGTGGGCATGAAAGGGAATCGTGAGAGCACGTGCTGGAGAGATGTACAGGGGAAGAGGAAGGGGAAAGAACATGGTAGATAAAGTTAGGTGGATACTAAGCGGTTGTGGACAAGGCGAAAAGAGCTTAGTTAGTAGATAATAGTTAGTAGCTAATAAGATAATATTTAAGAACTTGTAAATAACAAGAAGGCGAAGCGATGATAGGTTAAGTTAAGGATAAGTCATGGTGATTATGTGAAATTGTAAAAGATGTAAAGGGAACGGAGCCCTCAAACCCTTAAAAGGGAGAGTAATAAAATACAAAATGAGAGACAAGGATCTGGAAGAAAAAATAAATAATTAATGTCTTTGATACTAATCTTTTACCAAAGGTGATTAAGAAAATATTTTATATTATAGAATATCAATTAAGAACCTGACAATTACGAATTTCAAAAAGAAAAAAATTACGAATACAAGGAAGCACAGAAATATTTTTCATCCGAAGCTGCCTCAAAATACTTAGCCGCGATTTTGTCAACAAGGTTCAAGCGACTCAATGGCTCAGTTGGTTAGTACTTATGGCGTAACATTTATGAGTAGGTAGTTTTAGCTACTTAGGTAGAATTCGAATCTCGGCGAGTGCGATTTTTCAAAGCGTTTAAGCGGGCGAATTTCAAAAGTAATTTGGTATGGAAATGACTCATGTGCTGGACTGGAGTGCTCGCGGGGCGTCGACCGACTTGCACTAGGCACTTGGGCCCCCACTCTTAACGGTGGAGTAGGAATCCAGACATGGAGTTCCTCGTTTCCGAATCGGATACCGACTTGTTCTTGCTGTTTGATCACCAATTGAGATATTTGCCATTATTGCTTTATTGTTTTCGCATCCTGATTCTGAAAAGGTAGATCCGTTTGGGAATGAGATCTGAGTTCTAGGAACAGAAGACCAAGATTATTAATATTAAAAAACGAGGAAGCTCATTTTTCTGTCACGCTTAAGATGGTTACAGCCCAAAATGTCGAATGTATTTTGGTTAGAGTTGGATTTTTTAAGTCTGCGCGGGGCGTCCTGGTATGTTTCATCAGTCACTAACGCATTTTTGTAATACAGTAAAGTGCTCTGATAAGAGCAGTATGTCTAATTTGACATACTGGGCAAAGCCTGGTTTTTTATCCTACCATCCACGGACTACATTGCAGCCAAGTACATGATGGGGGGACTTACAACTCAAGGTAGGATCAGAACCAGCAGAACCTCGGTAAAAGTACCTAGAAAAATTTCCAGAGGTACCGGCTCAGGGATCAAACCCCGGACTTCTAACGTGAAGTCCGAGCGCCTAACCAAATGAGCCTCTGATGCTCATAAATAACAAATGCGAAGCGGTTTTTTACTGTCAGGCCTAAGATGGTTATAGTTCAATTAGTCAAAGGCATTTTTGTTAAGAACTGGATTTTTGTAATAGTCCGCACGGCGATGCCTGGTATATATCATCAGTCACGGACGCATTTTTTCAATGCAATCAAGTGATTTGATAAGAGCAGTATGCCTAATTTGACATATTGGGCAAAGCCTGGTTTTTTACCCCACAATACACGGACTGGGTTACAAACAAGTGCATGATGGGGGGATCTATTTATAATTGTTTATAATAATATTTCGGTTTTGTACATTTTATAAATGGGTGAGTTTAAAAAATGAATATTTATCTCATTCAGAGAGATTAAGACAATAGTATATTGTGCTAAGACTCAGCAAACCACGGCTTTGACGTCGGAGGCCGATGTTTGCAGTACAAGGCGAGGTTGTCAAAGGTTTGCTGAGCAGTGACACGATATTTTATGCAAAAACGGAATGGTTTTCGTATGCGAGTGTGTGTCGAGGGTAAAGCCTTAATGGGTTTGGGGGGGCGAGGTCCGAGGCGGAGACCCGGCGGGGTCAAGGGGCTGAGCCTCCGTGGGGGGTTCGGGGGGCCAAGCCCCCCGTAAGGAAAAATACAAAAAAACAATAATTTTCAGCTTCTTCTTGCAAGTGGGATGGTATGCACTGCATAAACTCCATCTTGTTTATCACTTGCCTCTTCACTTTCCCTCTTCCAAATTTTAGAAAAAGAAAGTACTTCAAGTAGTTTTTAGAGTAGAAGAATTATTTCAAAGAAGAAAATTTTTCTGAATTATAATAGAAAATGTTGTTACATTGTTCGTTATGAAATAATCTTTTTTTATTTAAAATTTCAACTACTTGGTTAAAAGTAAAACTCTTTTGTTAAAAATTAATTTTGGTTGGTTGAAGATTCATCATTTTAATCGAAAATTCATCTCTGGTTGAAAATGGAACTACTTTGTTGCAAATCAATTTTTTTAACTAAAAATTTAACTATTCCAGTAGAAAATTCAACTATTTTGCTTAAAATCCGTTATTTTTTTGGTTAAGAATTAGATTTTTAACAGAAAATTTAACTATTCTATTTTTGGTTGAAAATTTATCTTTTTTGGGTGAAAATTTAACTATTTGGTTGAAAATTGATATCTCTTATTTGAAAATGAAACTATTTGTTTAAAAATTTGTCTTTTTTTGTAGAAAATTAATCTTGATGGTTGAAAATTAATCTTTTTGCTATAAAATTCGACTATTCCAGTAGAAGATTCATCATTTTTGTTGAAAATTCATCGGTTTGGTTGAATAGTATATTGTGCTACGACTCAGAAAACCCCGGCTTTGACGTATCACTTACCATCGCGACACGTATAGTCAATGTTATCGGTTGACGAAACACTCGCGGGCTTTCGTGCAATCTGACTCACGTGTTGCTGCGTGCTGCCGGCCGGCATGCTCTGTACAACTGTATTGTACAGTTTACAAATATCAGTCATATGTACCGCGCATACGTGAGAAGAGAGGGACACGAGAGTGTCCCCGTTTGTACCAAAAGCGCATGCGCGCACTCTGTAAGAGTATACTTTTACGGTTGTGACCGGCAAAATACCCCCTCCGACAAACGAGAACTTCGCGTCCCACAAACACGCAGAGAATGATACGAAAACCGTCCGGTTTTGCATAAATGATTTTGGTCATACGTTCAATATATATGTTTATTTAGTTGAAAAACTTAAAACAAACCGAAGTTTCAACCCGTCTTTGAGCCTTTCTCAAGGTAAAAATTACAAAAGTGTCTGAAAAAATCGTCATTGACACGAAAACACAAACAAACGGTAATTGTATAAAACCATTTTTAAGTTCTTTGTAGTCGTCCTCTTTTACAAAAAAAAGGGAAGCAGGGATTACCCGTCAAAAAGTTTTCAAGCCATTGTAATATTGTTAAAAAAGAAGAAAAAATTACAAACAGCCATATTCATGATATGCAACAGGACGAGATTTTGGTTAATACGAAGTTTAAAAAATATGAAAAAAAATGATTAATTGATCTAATATAAAATAAAATATTTTTTCATCAAACTTTGGAAAAGCATTGTAGATTGAAGACATTATTGTATAGTTTAGACGGATTAATTAGTATATTCTTATTTTTCATTTATACTCGAGGAGTTAATCACGCAACTTTTTAAATTTCAAAGGAGTTCCAGTTATTGAAAAGACGTCAAAGGATTTCAAGATATTTCAAAAGATTTAAAAAATTTCCAAATATTTTAAGAGATTTGCGAAAGATTTCACATATCTTTAGGTCATTTTGATTGTTTAAAGAATAAAACAACTTTACACGAACTAACAAGGGAAACCTACACCCTTCGGAATTTTCTTTGGATTGTAATGTGCCATGCGAAGGTATTTTGACTGCTGATTAGATTATACGGTAGCGCTTCGGGCTTGTAACTGGAAGGTATGGTTTCATATGGAAAAATTGATTTTTTCAACGTTTACCATTATTTATATAATTTTTTTAGATAAACTATTCTGATTTTAAATGTGAATATTATAATAATAATAGAAAATGTCTTTTATTTATACTTTATTTTTATATAATTTTCTTTTACTATTTATTTTTATTACCACTCTACTATTTTATATATTTTATTTTATTATCATATAAAAATAATAATAAAAATATTCAATGAGATGCAAAAAATTAAAATTTTATTTAAAAAATGATTTGAAAATAAAAATGGTAAACGGTGAAAAAATAACTTTTCCATATAAATAATTTTTAGAATGAATATATTGACTTCAATGAAATAAATTCAACAGTCAACTGCAATAAACAAAGACTTTAATGTAAAAAAAAATCGCAAAAAGGACAGACAGAAAGAAGTGAGCACAGATCTGCTGTCCCAACTAAGAACATGACAAGTCGCATTTACCATAAGGGTCACAGTGGCCCGTTTCACACGGATTACTCACACAGAGTTAACCTTTTTTTTCTTGTAGAATGTGACATCAGGGCAACTAGACCGTCAGGGGTCCCGTGCTTGGCCGAGTCAGGTCGGTTCACCCTCACTCCCGCCTTCTAAGACTTTCCCTGATCTCTTTGATTTTAGAAAGTTTGAATTAGATCTTTGAATGAACGTAGATTATTAAACTAATGGAGCATTCAAACGTAAAGCTCTTGCAAACACCTGATGTGAATAGCAATTTTTTACAACAATTTTTCACCACTGATGGTTTTTTTCAAACAGGTAGGTGAGTTAAGCTGAAGGCCTATATGTAGAAGATTTTATAATATTTCCGAGGATTGGATGGTTTTAAGGATTTTGAAGCTCTCAATATATTTTAATACATTTTCCAGGATTTCAGGAAATCTCATCATAGAATTTCACGTGATTTTATCATTTTTTAGTGGATTTCATAGAATTTATTCACGACAAGTGAGGTATTTTGTAGGGTTTCAAAGATTTGAAGCGATTATTCTAAATTTACTCAATTCAACTTAATTCAATGGATTTTTAAAAGTTTTTATTAATCCTTTGATCAATTGATAAATTGATCAAAGGATTGAAATATTTCAATGCATTTTTTTTTTAATTTCTTGGCATTTTCAAAAGCTTTAAAAAAAATTAGAGAATTGAAACATATTTTAAAGGATTTGAGATATTTTAGGTTATTTTAAAAGATTACAAGTAATTTTTAATTGATTTAAAAGGGTTAAAGATTTAAATGATTCCCAGGCATTTTGAAGAGCTTTAAACAATTGCAAGGCATTTTTAAGGGTTTTGATAATTTGAAGGGATTTAAAAAAATTTGTATGCGGCTTCAAAGAATTTCCTAGAATTTTGGAAGATATGGATGGATTTTACAGGACCTGTAAGGTTTTAAGATATTTTAAAAAGATTCTAAGGGATTTTATAAGATTTCTTAAGGATTTCAATGATTGAAAGAAATTTTAAAAGCTCTCAAGGTATTTTAATTAATTCTTCAGGACCTCTAGAAATATCATCAAATTTCATAGAAATTCACAGGATATAATAATACATATTTTAATATATTTTGAAGAATTTATTCACAAAAAGTGAGGGATTTTATAGGGTTTCAAATATTTCAAGAGATTTTCAAATATTTCTTGCAATGCATTTGGAATTCTTATTCATTACTCTAAATTCTTTCACATTCTTTTGAATTCTTCTAAATGCACTCAACTTGACTCAATTCAATGGATTTTTTAAAAAGTTTGTAGAATGCACCTTGAAGTCTCTACAACTCACCTTAAATTCTTAGGCATTTCATAAAATTCTTTTAAATTCTCTTTAATTTTTTTAAAACTCATCTCAAATTTAATTAAATACATTTTTTCATATGTTTGAACTGTTTTCAATTCATCGAATTCTTCTCATTTCCCATAAATTCCTCAAAATTCACTCAATTTTTACTGAAATAAATAGATATTTTAGATTTTAAAGAATTTTCCAATTCATTTGAATTCTCTTGAATTGTTTTGTAGTCATTAGTCACTTGTTTGGTTAGAAATTAGTAGGATTTCAAAGATTTGAAGTTTTTTTTAAATCACCCTGAATTCTTTTAAATTTTGTGGAATTCTCTTGAACTTTTTAATTGGCTTTAATTCTTCTAAATTCACTCAATTCTATTGAATTCAACGGATTTTAACAATTTTTTAAAGTTTCAATTTAATTGATCCTTAAGTCTTTTAACCTCACCTTTAATTCATAGGCATTTCATCAAATTCTTTTGAATTCCCTTGTCATTTCAAATTTACAGAATTCAATTAAGTTTTTTAAAAATATTTTTAAATTGCTTCCAAATCATTTGAATTGTTTTGAATTTAACTTGAATTGTTTTGTCTTATGAATTTATCCTGAATTTCTTATCCTTAGGGCGCGAAAAAAGTATCCTATAAGGATGTCAAAAAGTACCCTTTGGTCCCTATATTTTATCCGAGAGGGACTATGTGAGGCCTATGTTTGTTTTTAAGAAATTATATGTACTTTATACTGCTTCCTGCGGACAGCAGCTAAACACACTTGTTTTCGCTTTTTTTGCCACCAGTGTCCCGGAAAATAATAAAATTGTAGTTTCGCACTTTTATGCTCCGTATTTGTGCAACCTACTATGTTAAAAATTCTTCTTGATCCGGTTTTATAAGCTGAAAACCCTAAAATATTTACACTGTTATCCATGGTAATTTTACAACACGGCAGAACGACTCACCCAGCCGTTCAAAAATTTCGCCATCGGATGGCGCTGCCAACATACTTGAATACTCCATATTCGCAAATAATAAAATAGGTTGTTCATAATATTCACAATCAACAGATAACGTTAAAATTAAAGTACGTGCACAATAAATGTGAACGATAATTTTTTCTGGAATCAGATGAAAACAGTTGACGATTGCGTGAAAGCTGCAAATGTGTTTGTAGGTTTCAATTGTTTACAGGGGTTTTATCCACTTTCGAATAGGAATTATTCTTGGGATATCTCGGTTTTTTCCCTGTTCATACGAATTATTTACGCTCATTGCAAATGGAACTCTTTTGCATTTTGAACTTTTTAAATTGAAGGTTAAAAAAGGTTAAAAAAATCGAAACTCTTCATTCAAAGGCTGAATAATTCCATGTATGAAATAACATGTTTTGACGCTTTTCAATAAAAAAAATATATACATTAAATGCCGCTAAAATGCAAAGAATTAAATGTTAAACTTTCATACATTCAACAGTCGAAAGATTTCTGGTTACAAACTATAAAATCACGACATCATTTTTAATGCTCTTTTATATTATATCATTTTAGGTCAATTTAAGTTGAAAACATTATAAAGTTAACGATTTAAAATTTCTTTCAAAGTAAGCACTTTTTAATTTAAGAAGTCAAAATATTTTTTTAAAAGTTGTTTGAAAGTACTGAATGATTCGTTGTTCAATTTTTATGCATGAAAATTAAACACTTCTACTTACAAAGCAAACATTTTTCAAGTGCAATAATTAAAATTGTAGCATTAAAATTTTAAGTTTTGCACTCTGAAATGGGAACGACTCAATGCTTTCTATTTCGAACAATTCAGTTTTAAATTGTTGACTGCAGAATATTTGATTTTTAATAGATTATTTTAAATGAACAATCAAACATGGCTAAATATTTAAAAAAATGTTATTTTCATTCATTCCAAAATTTTGGATTGATTGGGTTAAAAAAGTAAAATTTGAGACTGAAAGAAATATTTGAATACGACTTGAAATTAAATAACAGCGTTCAATTATGAATCTATCACTTCAAAGTTATTTTAAAATTGAAAATAGTTTGTACACTTTCAATCAGACTTAAAATCTGTAAATTTGTCAATGAATAAACAGATTCAGGATGTTTGCTTTTTAATACTCGAAATGAAGTTTAATGTAAGAAGTAATGGGAAAACGAGAGTGTTGGGTGCAAACATCGGTTAGTACCTAACATGACAGAAACGTTTACAACTTATTTACTAACAATTAGTACACAGATCCACAACTTCTGTAGAAGTAGGCAAATTTCCCCATTCTTGTCGTTTATCTTCTGGCATGTTAGGTACTAACTCTTTCACTATTTTACTTTTCTTTTTATTATTAATGCCACGAGATACTGTTAATGTGGGACCCAATGAAGTTGTCACAAAAAATTCCATCTTTCAAATATCTAATTCCATGTACTCACCGGGAAAAGACGTTTTATAGTGCAATAATCTACTTCCTTTCTTGAAGTGAGCCTCTGATGTCACTTAGGAGCGGCGAGTCAGAATTCTTCTGTCGTTTACGCAATCCATCGTCATTGCGACTTCTGAAATCCTGCACTTGCATATCCACAACTTCGATTAAAGGACTCACATTTTTTAGGAATATCTTGAAGTCTTCGTAAGTCAGGATTACCTCGGTTTTCTTCCAAAGTGCCCCAATCTGTCCGCGAACGCTATCATCTTTTATGTATGTGTGGCCGACCTCCAGGTATTTCAAAGTGACAGCTTGGCGAGCCCACACTCCATTCACCGTTTGCAGAAGTATTTGGAAAATGGTCAAATTTTTATTCTGTGCTGCACAGTTGTCCATCCAAAAAATGAACTGTTTTGATAAAGTATTTTCGGAATACAGAATGCCCTTCAACTACGATAATGCGATATATTTCGCTGTGCGACCTGTGATTGCCTCGTGCCAGAGAACGCAAAGGCTTCTGCCTTGTGCTCGGAGAGATGCAAAAGTTTCATTCATTACAACCAAATGACTGACAAAAAAACTGTTTTTAGTGGTCATTTTTGGTAGAATGATGATTTTTTGCATATCAACGGCATAAATGTCGCTGTTGCAATCCCACGTTGCTTCTTTGTCCTGGCAGTAAGCTTCTCGGGCCTCCGTGTAATGCGTCTTGTGCTTCTCGTGCTTTTTGCAAAGATTGCATTGCAATGGATGAACATTTTTACCTTCCACAGGGCACTGATGATGCTTTTTCTTTTTGCACAAGTCACAGACGTAATTCTTTCGGCCTATCAAAACCGATGTTCTCTTTCATGAACACCGTACTTGTCCATGTAATTGTCGTACATAATTTGAAGGCTCAGCTTACACTTTAAGTACCTTCAGTTTGGAGAATTTACGGCACGATAATGGGACACCTGTGGATGATATGAGTTAAGATGTTCTAAAATTCGCCCTCCATCCTTTGATCTCTGGGATTGTCATCCGCGCTTATCAAGTGTGTCCGGTAAGCCACCATTTCCTGCTTTTCCACGCAGCAATTGTTCCACTCTTCCACCTGTCTTGAAGCCGAGAGTGCTTAAGAACATGGTCTTACACACCTTAATCTTCTCATCATTATTCGGCAGTGTGTATACACAAGTAGTGTACGATGTCACATCATTGCACGCGGCGAGTCATATTTTGTTAATGAGAAAAATAATCTGCTCATTTTAAAGAATTGTAAGTAAATACAAAAAATGGTGTCATTGATATTGAATTTACTGGAATTTCCTCGCTATAATAAAGAAACTAATGTAAATCATATACAACGTTTTCAAATCATATAAGATTTTCTCTAAAATCTATAACAAAAAGTTGGGAAATTAACTGAGATTTTTTTTCAAAGAAGGGGTAGTTAGTACGCGCTTGGCGCGTATAATGTTCTAGTTATTTAAAATGTGCATGCATGCACGAAAATACAGAACAAATATTTTTTACAAGGTACTTACTTTCTCTTCTTCTTCAGTAATTCTGCACACAAACTGGAGTTTTACTACACAGTTTAAATGAAAACAACAATACACCGAACACAAATGTGGATATGAAAAAGAATTTGTAACTTCTTTTGCGTTTCCGTCTTTCAAGAATATAATTTTTTTAAACTTTTCGAATCATACGGACGGACAAGTTGCATCGACCGAAAATCAAATATAACTGAACTGATTTTGGGGGTGTAATTTTTCTTCTCAGCAAGTGGAAGCAATTTTGCCATAATGATTTATATCCTAGAAAGTCATCATCTCGCACGGAGCTCGCACATAGCTCGCAATTTATGCTGCACAAAGACGAGTCACCTTAATCTTCGATTTTCACTCATCGGGAGATGTTTTGCGAAAATGACTCAGTGCAGGTATAAAGGTGGCCTATATAAATTATCATAAATTATGCTTACTGCCCATTACTTCACAATATTTTAAACAGTTTGTCATTCTATTTTATTACTGCAATATTTGAATACTTACATTCCTTCATAAGTTTTTATGCATTTTAGACTTCAAATAAAATAATTTGAATTACCTTCACCTACGACAAAAATAGATTACAGGGTGACCGTTATCATCGAAGAAACAAACTCCCGGTCATTTCCCGGTTTGCAAACATTTGTCACGGTCAATGAAATTAAAGATTTCGAACTCTAAAGCAACAATCTTTCCATTTGAAGCAATTATATCTTAACAGCAAATAAAAGTACTCAAAGTGCAACTCTTGAATTTCAAACTTTTATAACTGAAGTTTAGAAGTTTTTTAATTCAAAAAGTGTGTACTCAAATGCGCACTAATTTACACGTATAAAATGGACGATACTAACAATTTTCAAATAAGAATATTAAATTAAATTCAGTTATACTGCATTTGGAATTTGTAACTTTGATACATTGTACAATTCAAAGATTCCGTAGGATTCAGTTCCACACATATAAACCCACATTATCATTTTCAATGCTCTAAATTGCAGAATCAATCAGTGAATTTAGAAATGTTGACAATGATATAATTTTAACCAATTTTAAGGTAGAAACATTAAAAATTGAACGATTAATTTTTTTAAACTCAACACCTCTTAGATTAGAAGTTGGATTATTTTTATTTTAACCCGTTTAAAAATCCTTACGAAGCTTGAAAATTTTACGTCAATATCTTGAAAAATGTACGTGTTCTTTTAAATTTTTTCAAATTTTAAATTATTGGTGAAATGTTTTTAAAACTTCTAAATATCTTTCAAAATGATGAAAATCCTGCAAAATTTAAAAAAATCCTTAAAACCTTCCTGTTTGTTTTATTAACAATAATTGCCAGAATAATTGCCAACCGCCAAGATTCGATCGTACCGGTGAAGGAAAAAGAAACATGTCCAATTTACCAAGTACACAAATAACGTTTATTATACCTTGCTCGAAAGAACAAGATAAATGAGCAACCTTTAGTGCACCCACAACACTGACTTGGTACTAATATCACTCAATTACGGAAACATTACAAAAAAAGAGATACGAGCGCCACAGAGACTTGATGACTCGGGCCGTGGTAGAGCGGTACTGAGTTCCCCTTGCTCCAATCCTAGCTACTCGATCCACCAGGCGGGTCGTGAGGAACTCAGGACCGCACACGAACCCAAATCACCCCTGACTGCGGAAGATAATGATCCTGATAAATCCTGAACATTACGCCCACCTTTGTGACGTGTCACGAACACCTTAAGTAGTTCGTATTGCGATTAGAGGTGGTGAATCCCAGATGTATCGCCCACCTCAAGTCAATAATGAAATACACCCACCTTGGGCCGTAGAAAATTAGCGCCCAACTTGGGCCAGTGAAAAAAAAGTCCAATCTAGTAGATGTTAGAGTGAGGCAGCTACCTGAGTACTGGAACCTGAAACATTAATAGGTAGCTTAAAAAGTTTTACGACAGGTCGAGTTAATTGACCAGTCGCAATTTTCAAGACGAACCTGAGTTACTCTGGCCAAATGCCACTTCGCAGGCGATATGTTCTCCCGTAGTACAAGAACAAGATCGTCGATCTTGACAGGAGGCATCTGTTTTTGCCACTTAGATCGAGTTTTTAACACGTGCAGATACTCGGTAGACCATCTCTTCCAAAAGGTCTGGTACATCTGGGTCAGCAACTGCCATCGTTCTGACAGTGTAAGTTTAGCCTCCACAAGTGAAGGCTCAGGAACCATGTGTGTCGAAGATCCGATAAGAAAATGCGCTGGAGTCAAGGCCACCAAGTCATTCGCATCGTCCGACATAGATGGTATCGGTCGTGAGTTCAAACAGGCTTCCACCTGTGTGAGAAAAGTACACATTTCCTCGTACGTGAGGGTAGTATCGCCGATTACCTTTCCTAAATGGTGTTACACTAAGCGAACACCTGCTTCCCATAACCCACCGAAATGAGGAGCTGATGGTGGATTAACTTCCACTTAATTCGGTGGTCAGTGAAGTACCGAGCAAATTTTGCTTCCGTTGATGCTGCAGAAAATAGTTAGCGTAGTTGTCGATACGCTCCCACGAAGTTCGTGCCGTTGTCACTATAGAACGTGCGACAGATTCCGCGTCGAGCAGAGAATCCTTTTGAAAGCGGCGATGAATGCCTCTCAAGTACAATCTGAAGCCGCCTCCAAATGAACCGCTCTGGTAGCGCAGCACACAAAGACAACAATGTATCCTTTATAGGCCTAGTGACCACGTCCTTTCGAAGTACGAATCCAGACTGGACCAGCGTAATCTAAACCGACCTCAGGGGAAGGCCGCGTAGTTTGTTTAACCCTGAAAGACGGTAAAGGAGTCATTACCTGAGTACAAGGTAATGCTCGATGTCGAGCGCAAGTGGCGCAACGACTCAGCACCCGTTTTACCGCAGAACGATCCGATAAGATCCAGTATCATCTCCGAAGATATGAGAGTGTCAGTTGAATGCCACCATGCATCATGAATTGATGTCTATTGCGAATGATTATAACTGACTGTCCAATCAAACGCCGTAGAGCCAAATCAAGCATAGCATTCGTAAGATGACAAGGTGGCCTGTCCTTAAGCTTTTTGCGTAGTCGTTCTACGAATTGCAGACCAAAGGCAGTAACCCTTAACAGTTTCGTCAACGATGAGAACTTTGTTAGAAGCCGCCAAGGCGGTTCTTGTCCAAGGACGGCAGAGACCTTCCGCTCTTCTCGATTGAACGAAGGGTCAATATTCTCTTTAATTTTAGGTCAACAATCCGATGGCTGGGCCAACCAAGATGGCCCCTACCACCAAATCCGATGATCTTCAAATTGTGCAAGTGATTTTCCTCTTGAAGCGCAGTCAGCTGGGTTGTCCACTCCTGAAACGTGTCAGCATCTAGCCTCTGACAAAGTAGTCTGAATCTCAGACACTCGTTTGGAAATGTACGTCATCCAGCGCAGGAGATGACCTCGAATCCAATCGAGGGTGTTAGCAGAATCGGACCATAAATGAAAACCTACTTAACGAGACAAATCAAGAACCGATCTGACGTGAGCCATTGTACGCACCAAAAGAAGGGCACACAGTTCCAGCCTGGGAATCGAAGTTTCTCCTTTCCAGAGTTTCTTGATTAGGCAATTAGACCCGTATATAAACGACGGCTCCTATCGTTTTATCATCGCCAAAGCCGTGCAGCTCGCACACGATGTCCGAAGACCAACCCACCCATCGCGGGATGGTCAGTGATGAGAGTTCCGGCAGATGTTTGCGGAACTTCATCCAGGTCCTGACATAGTCGTCAGACAGAGATTGATCCCAATACGAGCAATCTCAGAGAGATTTTTTCTCGAGAATGGCTGAAAAGCGCGTCTTATTATTTTAGCCAATTATTAGCTTGGTAATGGCCCATTACTGGGAGGCGTATGAGTAATTTCCGTAAATGATTAGTTTAATAATGAAATCTTGCTCCGTTGACAGAAACGCAAAATTAAATTTAAAAAAGTATTCTTGATGTGTTTTTCGTTCAAATATTATATATTAATATATATTAATATTATATATTATATATATATATATATAATATATATATTAATATTAATATAGTTATGAATCCGTTATTTATTTTTAAATTGTTATTTTTTCCTTCTCACTCTTAGACACACAGAATTTAACAAAAGTGCGACCTGAATAAAAAAAAATGTAATTAAAGTTCGGCAACATGGATGTTAGCAACTAATTAGTACATTGGTAAAATACTTTGTTTCATTCGAGAGTACCGCGGAGTTCCGCTACTTAACGACTATTTTAAAATATCAGTGTGTTCATTATAATGTATACTTCACAGCACGGGTGCCCACTTTGCCCGTTTTCATAAATAACATACAAATCTCCAGTGACGGAGTCAGCGCCCGAGCGTACAGTGGGCCAGGCGACCCGGTTCCGTGGCCAAAAGTCGAAAAACACATCAAAATTTACAACTATGAATTCCAAGGACACCTATATAAGGTTTTCGAGGGTACTAATTTCGAATCTGAAGTCGTAATTTTAAAAAACAAAATGACGGACCTAATATGGAGGAAGAGTATTTCTAAATAATTTTTTTATCTACTTGAAACGAAGTACCTTGGGGTTTTCGAGGGCGCTGATTTCGAATCTGAAGTCATAATTTCAAAAAACAAAACTTCATTTCATAAGAACAAGTGTTCTGCCGGTAGGTACATATGCTCGCTGAGAAAGCCTCTGAATCTCGAAATAAAAATTTTAAAAATGACCATGAATCCACCAAACTGTTTTTTGAAACTATGACTTCAGATTTGGAATCAGCGCCCGAAAAAACCATGTATGGGTGTTCTTGGAATTAATGGTTGTCCATTTTGATGTGTTTTCATACTTTTGGCCATGGAACCGGATCTCCTGGCCCACTGTGACAGTGGTACGACGGAAATTACAATTTTGGCTCGAATTATTTAGAAAGTATTTTATTTTTTATCCCAGTAAATTATCGCTAATATAGTCGGTCTTACGGTCAATATGAGGTCAAAATAAAATTTTGAAAAAACATGTAAAAAACATATTTATTTTGTAGAAAAGAAATCCTCAACGTTTCGACCAACACTGCGGGTCTTTTTCAAGAGTCGATAAAACAAATCTATAATTTAAAAATGGAAGAAATTTTAGTCACATAATTTATGTCGTCATTAAAATAAGAGTTTTACAAAAATAAAATATTTATCATCATACCAGAGTCAAAAAAACATTAAAGTATTTATTGAAAAAACTTCCTTTTTTTATAAAAAAATAGTAAAAGTATGAATTTTTTCCAATTGAATCCTCACAGATTTTTGTAGAGACTCCAATAATTTATAAAAGTGTCAGATTATAACTGGTATGATATTTACAGACGGACGATACAAGATGAACTGACATGAAGGACAATAGTTGTAGAGGTCACAAGGATAAATTTTAATAAACTTCTGATGAAAAGGCGCGCCAAAGCTTGAGAATAAAATATTATTGGAATCAATATCAAAATTAAAATGGAAAGTTAATTCATGATGCATTGGTAAATTTTATTTATATTCATTGTTTCGGGTTTTAAATTTATTGAAATTTTGATATATTGATTGATATAAATTGATTCAATGATTCGTCTTTTCAAAGTATTGTTATCTCTAGCCAAAATTTTTATATTATGAAAATAAAAAAAATGATTAAATTTCCATGAGTGTTGTGACAAAACCTGTATTTAAATGGCCGATTCTGCAATCTCTTTTATGCTCATAAATTCTGTTTTTTAATCTCCTGCCAGTTTCACCTATATAGAGTTTATTACAACCAGTGCATTTAATTAAATTAACTGCATTGGACAAATGTTCTATTTGATCAGAATCCTTTTTAGCAGGTAATAATTTCTCTAAAGTGTGGTCATTTTTAAAGTAAACGTTTACATTGAATTTTTTGAAAGATCTCCACAATCTTTCCGAAAGACATTGGATGTATGGTAGGGTAACTTTTAGAGCTGTCTTATTGTAATTTTTTAACCAATTCGTTTTCTTGTTTTTACAATGTAACTATTATATATTTCGTGGATACGTTCTTTTATGACATTCTCTATTAATGGCAAAGGATAATTGTTTAATAGTAAGGTAGATTTTATTTGGTATTAATTTTCTTCTCTGTATTATATGTCACCTAATTTGATGCATCTATCGACATATGATGGGATTCTAAATTTAAGTAACTACCAGAAGAAGATGGTTTGTTGTACCAATTTGTTATTAGGTTTCCATTACATATTTTTTGAATCTCGAAATCTAAAAAATTTAATTTGTTGTTTTTTTTCTATCTCGAGTGTAAACTGAATGGAATCGTCGATACTGTTAAAGACGTTTAAAAATTCTGTAATCTTGTTAGTGGTTACAAATGTAAATGCGTCATGTACGTAACGTTTATAAATAATCGGTTTGAAAGATAGTTTTGATAAGGCTCTTTTTTCGACGTCTTCCATAACCAAGTTTGATACTATGAGAGATAAAGGAGATCCTATTGGACAAACTAATAAGTGTTTCTAAAATCTATTATTGAAAGAAAAAACTGTATTATTAGAAACAGTTATAGCTATTATAAGTATAAGTATTTTGCTAGATTGAAAGTCGGTGATCCAATTGTGGAAACTAAATTAGTTTTTACATTTTTGTATAAGTTGTTATTTTTTCAAATGTTCTCTATAGTATAATTATAATCATTTCTATTCGCTGCCACTATCATATAACCTTTATCAGCTTTAACAAATAACAAGCCTTGGTGGTTTTTTTTGAAAATTTATCATAGTCTCTGTAATTTTATTATTATTTTTAAATTTATTGTTTCTATTGTGATTTAAGATTAATTCTGTTACTGTTCTTCTAATTTTTAACTTATCTTCATCATTATCTAAATTTTTATAAAGTTTTCAATATTTGCTAGATATTATTTACAGGGATTTTATTAGTAACGTGAGGAACACCAAATTTTCCCCCCAAGGCTAAAGATTCAGCTATTTCATCCGAGATTTTTACATTAGAAACATTTTTAAAACATTTTTTTAACTCTAAATTCTCGAAGTTGAGCATTTTTGTCGAAATTTTTATCTTTTAACCATTTTCTGTCCATGTCACTTCTCACGTTTTTACCATATTTTGTCAAAATATAAGACAGGTATCCCATTATTACCAGTACGTTACTGACATCATACCAGATATAATGTGCACTTTTATAAATTATTGGAGTCTCTACAAAAGTCTTTGAGGATTCAATTGAAAAAATTCATACTTTTACTATTTCTTTATAAAAAAAGGAAGTTTTTTTTATAAATACTTCAATGTTTTTTTCGACTCAGGTATGACAATAACTATTTTATGTTCACTTCATATTGACCGTAAGACCGACTATATTAGCGATACTTTGCTGGAATATTCATTGGAAATTTATAAAGGTCCAAGAAAGGAATAACAGTTTTTGATCTGCTGTATCTGGAATTGTTTGCATATTATTTTTTATTTTTTATATCCAGTATTCTATATTCGTCCCAACCGAAAAACTGCAAATGCGCAGTAGCACTTGCGCATGAAGCGTTCACCGAATAGTTCCGAATTTTTCGGAACTCCATTCTCTAGTTCAGACTTTGTGGATAGTCGTTGGCACGACAAGAGATCAACATAAAGCAGAGCCGTAACGAGGGCAGGGTCGACCGAGGCAGTTGCCCGGCGCAAGCCCCGAAGGGACAAAGGCCGGTCGGAACAATTAAAATTTTTTTTAAAATTAAAAATGGCGCTCTTGATCAGGTTTTCCCCAAAAAAGACAGCGTCTTCCCAAAACAGGTGTTTCGCCAACCCTACTAAAGCTACTAACTCCACGGTGTCTTTTATATAAGGTAACTGAAGGAACAGTTTAAAGAAACGCTTTTTGAGGAACGTGCTCCCCTACTTGGGGGGCGCGTACTCGTTCACTACCTTCTGGCGTCCAGAAGGTAGTAAACGAGTCCGCCAGCCTGTTTAGTCGATGACACCCCCAACGGAGATTGTTTTGAGCTTCTAGACTGACACTCCTCCAAGTACGACTGGGTTTTTACATTTACGGTCTTAAAGTAAAACTTAATCCTGGTTATAAATGCAGCACTTTGGGGAGTTGCGTTTATTACCTCAAATTTCAAGGTCAGAGTATCAATAAAGCAAATAAGACCTCTAGAAGCGACTAGCCCAGAGGACTAGTGACTCATTGTATTTTAATCAATTCTTTACCAAACATTAAATGAAAAGAATTCTGTAATTTGGTGTCTTTTGATTCTCTCTCTACATATAATTACAAAAAAAAGTTAAGCAACCACCGCAGGTTCCCACTGGGAGCAACTGCCATCCAAAAATGACACCGGCTCCGAGCAGAACCGCGGTGAATCACACATATGGCCACGCACCTCCGAGAGAACTGATCACGAAGAAAATTACTTTAACCGAATATTTTGGATACAGCCTTTGCAGCTCCCTTTTAAAGTCTTGATACCTCTCCTCCTTTTCCTTCTCCTTGGCAGTGATATTGTATTCGGTCGGAGCCGAGAATTCGATCACGAATATAGCTCGTTTCTCGAAGTCTTGGAGAACGATGTCAGGCCTCGAGTGTACAACGGAGACTGCTGTCCGAAAATCGTAGTTCCACAAAGTAGCCGCTTGCTTCGCGGCTTTGTAAAGTAACGCTCCTTTAACAATCATCTCGTGTTTCCTGACCATTTTTAGGAGAGGATCATTTGCAGCGATGTAAGTTGTACTTAGAACAATTCCGTTATGAAGACATTGGAGATTCAGAAGTCCGCGTCCGCCTTGACGGCGCAAGATGTATAATAGCGCAACAGACGAATTGATATGCAAGCTCTTATGCATATGCATGATCTAACGTGTGCCGATATTAAGGGCCGTAAGCTCGTTCTTCGTCCAGTGAACCACCCCAGACGAGAAGAGTAGAACCGGGGCGGAAAGCATTTTAGTCGCAGATACCTTGTACAACGCCGACAGACTTAAAGACCAAGTATGCTTTCCAACAGACAGATGATAAGTCTATGAGAGGTTGAATCGAAAGCTTTCCGATAGTCAAGCCAGGCCATTGACAGGACGCGCTAATAAGCTGCTGCGTCTTTGCAGACGCACCTGTCAATTAGCAGGTTCTCTCGGAAGCCTGTTACACCTTTTTTCGAGCCACGTTGTTCGTACATCTCTCTCCACACAAGCTCAATTCTTCGAACAATCATGTTTTTTAGGACAGCTGTAACAATCTTATACAGTGTCTATGGGTTGAGCAAGTTGCCTTTATTCGGTCGGAGTATAGTATAGTGCGTCCTAACACCAGCCACTGCGGAATGGGCTTTTCCGACCTGAAATAAGAGGTGAATATGCAGGCCAGATGTTCGTGTTTAAAAGTAAACTTCTTCCACCAAAAATTGTTGATACCATCTGGTCCTTCAGTGGAAAAGTTCTTCGTGCCCCTGAGTGCTTTTTTCTTCACTTCGGCAGTGATTGATGGACATTCCTTCTCAGAAGTTATGAGGTTGTCGCAGAACTCCTCGAAGCGGATGATATTATCAGTATTTTCTTTCAACCCCAGTGACGAGGCCCGATGGGTCAGCGAGAAACTGTTGATTCTCCCTGATCCATCTCTCCCTCTTCTGTATTCTCCTCCTTGCGTCAGAAAACACCCCTATTTTTTCAACAATATGCTGCTTGATTATCAGCAGCCTTGACTTGCTCAGTGTGTGGATTGTAGATCCTCAGTTCTTGGGCGAACTTTCGAACCCTATTTGTGAACGGTCTACCAGGTGTTATGTAGTCAATCACACACTGAACACGGGACGCATTCTGTCTTGCCCATCCAATCTTCTTGTTCAGTTGATGCAAGCGTTGGTTGGGGAATCGCTCCACGTACAGATCCATTTTTCAAGAGGTAGGCACGTTGATTTCGCAATGACTGAATCGAAACGTGCTGAAGCTCTGGGTGTTTCTGGCACCACAGACTGTTCATACGCGCCATAAAGCCTCCGTGAGCAGGGGTAATGCTGGCATCGTAGCAATCTAGCAAATCTTGAGTTTGATTGAGTTGATTCGTTCACTCGTCCTGTTTCCTTCTAAATTATTTTCAGCAACCCGAACTCTAGGGTGATCGGCACTGTTTGCCAACCCATTGTCGGGTGCTCTGTGGGTTCGATCGTTTTGAACCGCATCTACAACTTTTTGGTGGTTTAGTGGTATCATTGTTGTTCCTACGAGCAGCTAGGGAAAGGGTTCGTCCGTCCTTATAGAGCCCCGCATTCAAGGATAAGGCTGCATACTCTCAGAGGTCGCCTGGTATCCCAGAGTCACCCTTTGAGACACCTCACCCAGGTGCCATTCAGATTTCGGCACGGTTGTTACGCCTTCGCTTAGGGGTTGTTCCTTCGGAACCATTCCTGGACAATTGTCTGCGACTGCTTATTAATTATTGTAACTATATTCAACAGTAATCCTTGGTGCAGGGACGCACTATCCGCAAACTGAGGATCGGCAAACAGTGACGATCACCCTAGAGCTCGGGGCACTGAAAATGATTTAGATGAAAACACGTCGACGAAACGGCGAAACGCCCACATTGAGTGGACGAATCAACCCAAGGATGAATTGCTAGACTGCTATGATGCCAACATTATCCCTTTATCGCGCATATGCAGTCATTGCGAAATTAACGTGCCTACCTCTTGAAAAATGGATATGTACGCAAAGCGCTTCCCCAACCGCTGCTTGAACAAGCTGCAGATGAAGATGAGGAAGCGACATTAAGAACAACCGCGGAAAGCAGGCACCTTCTGAGAGATGATAGCGATTTCAGGACAAGAAGGATCATTGACATGCAGGTTCCTCCTAGGCCCCAAGATCTGGCTGAAAAAGATGCCTCCCGTCGTGAAGATATCTAGAAGGAGTCCGACCTCTGGATCATCAATTGTTTAGTTTATGGTGCTGCAAGAGCTTTGGCTGATTTAAATAGAAGACTAAAACCAACGATAGATCATAAGACCAAAAACGCTTGCATCAACTGAACAAGAAGAATGGATGAGCAAGACAGAATGCGTCCCGTGCTCAGTGTGTTATTGACTACATACCATGTGGCAGACCGTTTACGAAAAGGAGAGATGGATCAGGGAGAATCAACAGTTTCTTGCTGACCCATCGCGCCTCTTCAGAGATCACCCTGTTTCTCTCCAAAATCCACCAAAGCCCAACGAGGTAGATACTTTTTGGAGAGAGGTATACAAGATCCCGAAAACACTGGAGTTGAACGAACATACTGATAATATCATCCGCTTCACGGAGTTTTGCGACGACCTCATAACATCAGAGGAGGCATGTCCATCAATCACTGCCGAAAAGGTCTAAAAGCACTTAGGGGTACAAAGAACTTTTCCGTAGCAGGACCAGATGGTATCAAGAGCTTCTGGTGGAAGAAGTTTACTTCTACACACCAACATCTGGCCTGCATATTCACCTCATATTCAAAGTCGGAAACGCCCATTCCACAGTATCTGGTATTAGGACGCACTATACTCCTACCGAAAAAAGGCAACTTGTCCAACCCAGAGAATTACAGGCCAATATTGGCATTACCAAAGACCCTGAACTTGTGGATACAAGTGTTATTAGACATCTTGACTCTGGAGAGGCCTGAATTTTAACATCAGAAGTGAGGAAAGTGCATTACTCCATCTAGATGCTTCACTTCTAAAAGCCGAAGTGAAGAAAGCAGAGGTTGAAAAATTCCACCAACAGCTGCTCGAAAAGAAAATTCACGAAAACTTTCACAGAAATGTAGAAAAACAGTCCTTGTCACAGGAGCAAACTTTTGTTTTCCTCAGATCATCAGAGCTTAATTCAGATACAGAGGGTTTCATTTTCGCATGCCACAACGGTGTCATTGCCATCTTAGTATACCGTGACCACATTTTATGTCAACAAGTTCCCAGCGATAGGCGCAGAGCGTGTCATGCACGCGGGAACGACGTATATCTACAGACATAATGTGGCCCTAAGAGTGCTTTATTAACATCTTTGTCGCTCTTACGGTGCTGGTCGCGTCCCTGCCATGCCGAACGCTCCGAGGTAGATAAAGTCAATTGTCCAAAACGAGAAGTGCCAATTTTCTGGAACTACGATTTTCGGACAGCAGTCTCCGTTTCACACTCGAGGCCTGACATCGTTCTCCAAGACTTCGAGAAACGAATCATATTCGTGATCGAATTTGCGGCTCCAGCCGACTACAACATCACTGCCAAAGAGAAGGAAAAGGAGGAGAGGAATCAAGACCTTAAAAGGGAGCTGCAGCGACTGTACCCAAAATATTCGGTTAAAGTAATTTTCCTTGTGATCGGTGCTCTCGGAAATTAAACAGAGTTTTCTAATTATCCTTGATTCCTAATATTATTTATTGTAGTATCTCTGCAATTTTCTATTTTTTAGTTTCATAAAATTATTTCTCACCCGTGTGGTTGAACTTATTTTTGTGTTTTAGTTGCATTTACAAAGAGTTGAATATAAATCACCATACATACAGCTTAATTTAATTATTAGGGTGATTCTCTGCAATGATCATCTTGCCTGAAACTAATTTTTTCTTTAGTACACGGAGAAACTCTGGCACGAGCGGTTAGTGTTGGAATAAATAAAAATTTCATAGCACTAGCCACAGTTGCCAACACACTGTGAATTCACCAGCGGGCAGTCTGTTGGCAACGGTGGCTAGTGCTATGAAATTTTATTTTATTTTAACAGTAACCGCTCGTGCCAGAGTTTCTCCGTGTAGCTGCTAATTTTTTTCCGTTTTTTTTCAAGATTATGATAGTTAATAATATTCTGAAATAATCACAGAAAATAGATATACATATTTTTTATTGAAACTATTTTTTTCTCTATTCGACCCCCAAAACTCATTCCTCTATAGCATATAATAATATCATCCTACACTAAGGCGAGCTAGAAAAGGTATTACATTTTTTTATATATCGAAATTAAAAATACTTTATTAAACAAATTTATATTCATTAGTCTCATCTGAAACACATAAAAAATATATACCACAGATATCTCGCAATAAAATACGAAATTTTGTAATCGGGATTGTCTGTCATTCCTCTAGAACAGGCGGTGCTAGTTTTTCATGCATCTCCAGATTATCACAATTATATGTATCATTTTGTATGCTTTCGTTTTTTTTTCATCAAAAGTCATATCCATTAAGTAAATGACACAACCAAGCATCTCATTCCTTTAGCAAGTCTCAATTATAAAGTTATAATAAAAATAAATCACTGGGTATATTTTCAAGTAGTAATACTAGACACCAACTCGGCGCCGACAACAATTTTCCGACTTTCCCATGTACACTGTCTCCTTAAAAATTAAATTGTACAGTAAAATAACTTGCAAATACTATAGACAAATCTATTATACATAATGCTGTATTTCAAATATGTTCGGGTTTAAGCAGTTTTTTTCTGTTTCCCCTAACCTAACAGTGCAGCTGTCATACTTTTTTCTGAGCATTTTTGTCGACTAGAATCTTTTTTTATATGTTTGCACCATATGTACCATAATTAACACGTTGCAAAAGCATTGCCCAGAACAGTGGCCCGTTTATACGCCTATCTGTCTCTCCATATATCTTTCCGTCATTATTAAATAGCCTACCAAGATACACGTACTTATCAACTTGTTCTATCCTCTCATCGTTTAGGGCAATATTGTATATTGTTTTCTCACACTTTCCTTCAAACACCATAATTTTTGTGTTCTTCACGTTAATTTTAAGGCCCATATTATTCATGCTAGTATTCAGTCTGCTCAACATTCTTTTCAAGTCTTCGATTGACTCTGCTATAACAACCTTATCAAATGCAAACTCTAACTCACGCAAGTTCACTGTCCCGAGATCCACACCCTCTTCGTCGAGGAGGGTCATTCTTAGACACTTGTCCGTAAATATAATAAACAGCCAAGAGGACATAACGCATCCTTTTCTAACACCTTACCCAATGTCGAATCAGTCACTCAGTTGCCCATTTTCTCTCACACTCGCTTTGCTACCTGAATATATGTGGGTGGCCGCATGAAAAGGGCCCTTATGGCTGATTGTAGTTTAGGAGATATTCACGTTTTTCTATGTTGAGGTCAAAATTATTATTTTCGGGTTTAAGTGGCGGATGATACTGGAGCCTATTGTAAATCTATTGGGACTATACTCATATCCAGAAAGTAACCGAAAGGTGGTACATTTCATGTTTAAAGAAAGAGTATAACGTGTCATTATGGCACTCGCCAAGTTAAGATACGTTTTTCTCGAAAAATAATTTTTCGAAGTCTCGACTTCAAAAATGCCCCGGTGACTCGTTTCTCAACTTAGAGGTTTTGTTTTTGGCCATACCCACCATAAGGACCCTTTTCATGCGGACGCCCACATATTGATTTTATTGCTTTGAAGAGCTATCCATTGACTCCGTACTCTTTCAGGTCTTCCCAAAGCTTACGTATATCCACCTTATCAAACGCTTTTTCTAGATCAACAAAGGCACAGAAAACTTTTTGTTTACCCTCAAACTTTTTTCTATGATTTATCTGAAGCTCTCAATCTAATGCGCACATGATCTTCCTGGCATAAATCCATATTGGACTTCCCAGATCTTTTTTTCTGTTATTTTCATTATCCTATTAATAAGTATTTTTGGATATAGTTTGTTTTTGATACTTAGTAGGCTGATGCCTGTGTAATTATTGGAGCTGCTTTTATCTCCCTTTCCTTTGTATATTGGGACTTAATGATATCCCTAACATCAGAGACACTAATTCTTTCAATCGGGTTTTCCAACGTACCGTCTTCTATGCCACAGTTGTGCTGCTCCACAGCTCACCTCCCAATAATTTCATGTAATTTTCCCTATGACCGCTTTTACCTCGTACGCATCATATATTATTTCACCCTTGCTATTCCTTATTCCGACTAACTCTATACTACTTCCTTTCTAGTTTTCCTTGCGCAATTTAGAATAAAATAATTTCTTATTTTCTACAAAAGCGTTTTCCATTTTCTTCTCTTCTTCCGCTTTAATTTTATCCTTGCTTTGTTTTACTTATATTTTTACTTTTCTGTTTTTGTCCTGATAATAATTTGCTGGTCTAATTCTCTCCTCATCGCTAAGGCCTGTAATATTCAACTTTCTCAGATACGCTTGTTTCTTTTCGTTCACGACTACGTGGATTTCATCAATCCACCAAGCATCCCCAGTCATTATTCCTACAACCCCAATGCGACACACTTCAGACGAACTCCTAACAGTGATTTCCCGGAACATTTTACATGCACCCTCTATGTCTTTATTGTGAATTAGCGTCTCCCAAGTTGTTCTATCTAGGCCTTCATTTATTTTGTCTGCAGGTACTATTCATTTTTTTTATTTCTGTAAATTCTCTATCTTGACACGCATATTTTTCATCTTTTTGGTTCTCCTTCTTTCCCATCTTTGACCTAAGTTGATTTTTAAGACTAAAAGGTAATGATCCGTTTCACATTAAAATAGTTGAAAATAACGATTGTATGTCATTTATTCAGATTTATTAACAATTTACGTTGTACACAATTTTTTTTATTGATACGCAGCTTTCGGAGGATAATTATGGGTGCAAGTATCAACTATTAGACATGTTTCCATCAATAAAAAATCGCTACCAATAAGTAAAATATCATTTAATCAAATAAAAGCATGGTTTTTCTTCTTTTTCACTTTAATGGATATTTAAGATGTATAGGGACTTTTTCATTGCTACATAATATTCGGAGGATAATTTTAGTGGTAAATACTAATTTTTACTGCCGTTTTCAACCATAAAAAAATTGAGTTCTTTTATTTATTTTTGCTCCACCCTAACCGTTGGGCTTGTCCTGGTAACAACACGTTGATGGGAATTTTACTTGCATTTTCCACTACCTTTCTTTCGAGTCAAATTTTTCATCGTGTAAATGTATTGAGTTCTGCGCTGTTTACCACACTTCAAATAGCGGTGAGTGTTCATGACTTTCCCAAACTTTCTAAAACAGTTTTTGCACTTTATCAATTTTTTTTAAGGTTCCTATGGAAAATACTGAAATAATTCTGAGATGAAAAGGTTCTGACAAAATATTAGAGCTTCATTCATTAATTTATTAACGATATTTTTTCTACTTGATTTGCACTCCTAGTTCAAAATATTCCATGTGTTTGAAGACCAGCAGACATTACATGATATTAGACTTTTCTGGAATCACAAATGATTTGTCGCGGTGCTCGTCAAAACGCTTACTAGCAAAATTTGGCGCTTCTCGTAACACACACACTCGCGCATATACACAAATCGCGCGCACATGACCAGGAGAAGCGCATGATTCACAGGGAGTTCGGCATAACTCACACTCTTAAGATACCTTTTTTAGGTTCAAGAATAAAAAAGTTTACACAATATGCTCAAGAAACGACGCGATTACGCTGACAGACTATATTCTCAGGAACGAAGGGCGAGTAGCGTCAATTCTAGGAGGTATAGTAAAAAGGCAAAAGGGAAAGGGTAGGCAAAGATTTAAATGCGTCAGACAATAGCATATTTCGATAAAAGAGAGGCCATTCCAGCGCTTTGATCATTGCGACTGATATACTCCACATGAACTCGGAGCTGGGATTCATGCGGCGCCTTCACACTCGCAGTGCAGCGGTCGAGTCTATTGACCATCGTAAACGATGTTGACAATTCAATTGTTTAACTGATAAACACATACATTGTTCTTTCCTAGATTCAAAATATTTTATTTATCGATGGGTGTAAAAATTATCTGATTTTTGAAGATGATACAGTTGATGGAACTGACGACTGAGATGTTGATGCATGTGATCGATTTACACTACCGCTCAAAATTGTGCGTCCTTTTACGAAAATCGGATTAAAAACAGGCTTGGCTTAGAAAGTGCCGTAGTCTGCGAAAAATTAAGTCAGAATTTTATTTAAAAACCTGCTAGAAAGCTCATTCAAGACCGCGTCAATTGAGCCCTACTTAAAGTATTTTCGACCAATAGGGACCGAGCTAACATGTAAGAAACTTCGACATATTTTCCGTTTGCAAACAATTTTCGATTCTCAAATGCCGATCTCTACCAGCTTTAGGGAAGTAAATTTAAAAAAGTGAAACTTTCTTAAATTGAAGTCTGAACTCTTCTCTTTAAAATGAGACCAAGAACACAATAAAATAATTACTGGTTCTCGAATTATTATCTAAAATGTGGAAGCGCGCCCAAGAGGGAATCGGTCATTTGAGTGGTGACAGCAGTCTTTTATTTTCTATTTCCCATGCGTTAACAAAAAATAGAAGCTCGACTGTCTCTCGAACGACCCTTTTTGATCCGAATTTCCTAAGAAGACGCACAATTTTTACCGGTAGTGTAACAATGTAGATTTTTTATAGTTCTTTCTATTTCAATTAATTCGGTAATTTCTGAGAAAGTTCTTTTCTTATCATTAACAGAATCTCCCAGGTATCTTTCTGCTGCTGAAGTGGATTTTTACCTACAAGACTCTTTTAGCTCTGTAATATCAGCACCTGCACCGAAGAGCAATTTTCTGATGTGCTTCAAAAACTATGGCCTGAGTACTGATCAGGATTCTCCTTTTTGAAACATGCAGCCATTTTATAGGCATAATACCTATTTTATTAATCACCATCACTTGATTCGTACATTTTCCTTTCTGACAATTATTCAAAAATCAATTGTTCGTCATATTTGCTGAAGGCAGTGCTTGATATTTCTCAATAATCTCACGTAATTGTCCAAAAGCTACAACAGATTTTGAAGCACCATTTTCGCCTTTAGAATCGAAAATATCAGTGTATTGTTGTTTTCTTGAAACAATAAATTGCAGTTATTTTGTTTAAGATTCCATGAAGGTTTAAAGAAATTTGAAAAAATTCTGAGAATCCAATAGACTTCAAGAAATTTTTAAAGATTGTATACAGGTGACTCTAAAGATTTCACAAGATTTGTGAAGATTTCGAATATTTTATTACAAAAATTTCTGATATTATTTTGAATAATTTAGAAGCATCCAAGAGTTTTCTGAAGGTTTCTAAATATTTTTACAGACCTATCTTTGAAAGAAGCATTTATTTTTGTTATATTTTGTGTTTATTTTACAGACTTACCTCTATCACCAAATGTGTATTATCAGGGCTACGCATGTGCAAAAGTTGGTTATAGGGTTGGTTGTAAAAATCATTGCTTTCTTTGGACATTATCATTTTACTTGTTGCTTCGTTAATGAGTTTACTTTATCCAAGGGTATAATTTTGATATTCTCATATGCAAATAATGTACTTTCGAGGATCGAATACCTAGACGAAACCGTTGACGGTTTTAATGTATCTTCTTCGGAGAGTTTGTTGACGTATACCAACATAATCTCCATCGAAACTTTAAACGCCATCTTCGTCAACGAAATTCATTTTGTTTCTTTTTTGGCACCTTAGCCATACGAGTCTTCATGCATCAAACGACAAAATCATTTTTTCCATACTTAAACGAACTGAAAAAAATGGTCTAATGCTACCAGACTTATGCCCACAAAGTTTAGACCCCAGAAAAAATCATATGATCACACATTGAAACGTTGCAAAAATCAGTTCGTGAAACGGGCGGCAAGCGCTCTCAGTTAAGGTGCTTCAAACAAGTCGGTTTTTAGAATAATACAAAATACGACTAGAAGGATGAATTGTTTAATGTAATATTTTGACCACATAATCTAAAGGCTTATACATGTGCATGACTTGAGCCCTTTTTTCGAAAAATAAAAATATCAAATTGAAAATATGCTGTATTTTCTGCGCCTGGAAACGGGCAACACACCATCGGGGGGAGTGTAGCTATGGCGGGTTACGAGCCCCCTTGGAATTAAAATAATTATTTTGATTTTATTTTATTAACTCGTAACCCGAGCATCCGGTACATACATAAATACACACACACATATATACATATATATACATATATACATATATATATATATATATATATA